>JAAAKG020137147.1:0-12986 GCA_010014905.2 Druon quercuslanigerum
TATATGTACGTGTTAGTGGCAACAGAAAAGCGACCGTTTTCAGTGAAGTCCATGCATTACAGATTGGTCTCCTTATGGCTATTCTCCATGGAAACGTTAATTCTCCTTTAGTCAATTATTCTTAGCGTTATCTTCATATTGATTAATAAGTAGAATAAATTTTATTTTGTGCGATTTTAAAATGTATTAGATTATTAAAAAGTAAAAAAAAAATGTTTAAGAAATATTTTGTTAGGATGGAAACAAAACTATGTTTTGCTCCATTGTTTAAACGAAAAATCCTATGGTCTGAAGTACCATCTCTCACAATATTTTAATTATTGCCAAATAACATTGCTTTTCAACATCTTTTTAATCTAACAGTTAAAAATTTTTATTTTTATTTTTAAAAAAACTAATTTTTAACACAATAATTCAATCGTAAACTAATTAAATGAAATGTTAAGAAATTAAACTCTCAACCAAGTAGTTGATTCTCTTTTGTTTAAATCGCTTAAAATTTTGTAAATCTCTTGAAAATTGGTTGTAATCTTAAAAAATCATAATGCTTTCAAAGTTCTTTTAAATGCATTTAAATTTTTTAAGTCTATTAAAAATTCCTTAGAATCTTTTAAAATATCGTAAATTCATTAAAATCCTTGTAATCCTTCAATTCTTGTAAATAAATTCTTTGAAATTCATTTATATATTATAAAATCCGGTGAAGTATAGCAACTTTATTTATTTCAAAAAAGATTTTCAAGTATTACATTTTTTTTTTATGAAAAAATATATTTAATCTCAAGGAAGTTAGATAGACATTTATTTGTTTGAGAAATTTGTTTATAAGAATACCATTTTTTCTTCAGCAATTGTACTTTGCTTTTTTATATAAGCAGAAAAAATCGGAAGATGTATTTTCTAGCATTGTTTATTAACAAAACATTCCATACAAAATAAAAATGAGAAATCGACTTGAAAAGATCGAGGCGGAATTTTCTGAAGAGTACATTCACAGAAAAGAACTTTAAGATCACTTAACAATGCGACCTGTGACTTAATTTGTCCGAAAATTTTAAATCGATTTCTATCTTTTTTTGGAAATGCTGAAAAATAACACTATGTCTAATTGTTTCTTTTAATTTCGTGGACCTAATTATGTAAGCATTTCAATAAACAAATTGCACACTTTATGGATTTGTCGATCTTGTCGGTTTTTTCATCAAACTACTTTAAAATCAATCTAAAATTAGGATTTGTAAGCACAGAATAATTTAAACAATATATTGTTATTTTGTATAACAATCTTATATACAAACTAGAATATATAGTATTTTTCAACAGATACTTGTTTTTTTCTTAATCAACTGGCAGATATCTCAATGGTAATCTTCTATCTAGAAACTTTCTCATCAATTATAAATTGTTATTCTTATTGTTACAATAATTATTATTATTGTCATTCTTATTAACAAATTCTCAAAAAAATAGTCAGCTAAAGCTATGTTACGTATGAATAAGCGGGTATTTCGTTCTAATTTTAGACAAAATATTGTTTTTGTAATTATTTTTATTACTGAAAAAATGCATAGTTAAAGCTTAGTTCAAAAAAATTTACTAAGGAAAGTAGGGGGATAAAACAGCGAATAAATAAATATTTAATTTTTTGGCCACCCATCTGCGCCTGGCATTGGCATCCTTTTCAAATTGCTTTAAATAATAGAAAAATGCAAATATTTAATGAACTCTGTTCGAATTATTCTCGTTTGAGCGAATATGATAAATATTAGGATTTTCCGGGTACTGCCCATTTGATAACCGTCCTCCTGTTTGCTTTACTCTCTTTACCCAGCTTCCTCGTGCCAGCTGGGAGGTCCTTTCTATTAATGACGAATAAAGTAAAAAACATAATAGTTTTTAATTTTACAGTTGGTTATTTCAGAATATTAATTAATATTTCAGTATCTACGTTTTTTGCATTGCCCACGATATGTTGCTTGTCTTAATAAGTTGAAATCTAGAATAAGTGTGATATCTGATTTTCCTTATAAGTGGAAAATTAGAAGAAGATATTGCAGAAAATTCCGTAATTACAACTACAAAATAGGTCATTTGTAACTCCAGTTTTCTAAATTTGTTCTATTTTTCCTACTTGAGTGCCTTATTCTGGTTACAAATTCTTTGATGATACATACATTTATAACGATTGCAGTTGAATTTTAGTGAACCTAAACTTGCCCTAAAAAACAATTCTAATTTTCAACTTACCAAGGCAAATAACATATGGGACTTATTCTAATTTTTGACATGTCGTCGGAATCGCCGAAGAACATAAATTTCGAATATAATATTTCTAAATTACTAATTGAGAAATAAACTTTTTTAATGTTTTTTATTTTATTTTCATTAAAACAAGGGTTGGCGACAGCTTCTGGCAATCCCTCACTTGCTTGAGAGGAAGTTGGTTAATTGTGGTAGAGTAACCGAGCAAACGGCGATTAACTGGGCATCGCTCACATTTTCCTACTGCTTAAATCAAATTAAAGGAAGGTGTAAACTGTCAACTTTCGTGACAATCAAGGTTTCACGAAAGGGAAAATTCATTCGGAATTTACCTTGTGGTTCAACTGATCTGCTGGGTAGAATTGGCGAACACATCTTGAGAATTCATCCGAGATCCAATCGGTCCAGGTCGGCAATTTTTTTGTAAACAAAGGCTTGAGTTCTACAGGTAGCGCCAGACCCATAAATATCCTTAATTTGCGAGCTCTCAGGTCAGACGTAAATTCTGAGAATTTGTTCCCTTCCTCCAAGTACCATAGTAGAGAATGTGTATAAATCTGCAAGCTGTCGTTTTTTTCGCATGCCCAATTAAGAAACGACACAAAGTGAAAATACTACGTTGAAAACAACATTTAAAAATTAAAACAAAACGAATTCAAAAGTGACAGTTTTCTAATTTAATTGAAGATTCTCAATTTAGTTTCATTCGGCAGGGTGGCCGCAGGGCAGGGAAAACCTGGGAATCAGTGAAAAGTCAGGAAATTTTATTGGTTAGGGAAAATCAGGGAAAAGTCAAGAATTAAAAAATAAATGGAAAAAATCAGGTTCATGTTGGAACACGGCGACTTTTGGTCACTTTTTTTGCAATGACTTTGCAGTCTTTTATTTAAGAAAAAGCCATATTGAATATTACATATCTTTACATATTTCTTAATTGTAAAGAATTATTTTGAAGTATTTTAGGATATTTCAAACGATTTCAAGTAATTTTTAATAGATTAGAATAATTTAAAGGAATCTCTAATAAAAGATTTCGATGATTATAGGGTATATTTACACCTGCCACTTAACTTTCAAGAGATTTAAAAAGCTTTATGACTTGAATGATTTTAAATAATAATTTATGACATTTAAATGAGTTCAAATTACATTTAAAATCCTATTTAACATCCAATAATCCAGTTAATGTGCAAAATTCCTGAAAATAAAACCAAGAATCCAACGACCAAATTTAAACAACCACCATAAAATGTTTCTATTGCGCAATTCCATGTAAAATCATCTGAAGAATTTCAGATATTGTAAGTAATTTTGATGAAAATTATAAGAACAGTCCTTCAAGGTTTTGAAAGAAAAGCCCTAAGATAATTTTTGAAAAAAAACTTAGGAGATACACAAAATTGAAAATTTTGGTCCTTTTTTCTTAAACTTCCATAACTTTGGGGATTTTAAAATATTGAGGTCTATTCTTTTTAAAATATTCATATTAGGACGCAGTTAAAAAAATTTTTATATTTCTTGAACGACAAAATTTCAGAATGTCTTGGATTTTTCAAAATCTAATTTTGAAACTGAATTTCTGAAAAAACTAGCTTCTTTATGTTATTTATTTATATATATATATATATATATATATAGTTAAAAATGTCCTCTACGAGCCCTGTGAATATTAAAATGGGATCTGCTTTAATTTTTGAGAAATAATAAAAAATGTAAGCCAAAATGATGTACACGATGCAAAAAGCCATGTAAAGAATAGACATGTAATAGAATAGAAATTCTGTTTCAAAATTAGTTTTTGAAGAATACAAGAAGTTCTTTAAACTTTTTTTTTCAAAAATATATATTTTTAAACTGACAAAAAATTTTTATTTTTAATATCTCTTAAGTTTTTTTTTTCAAAAATTAATTTAGGTTTTTTCTTTAACGGATATTAGAATTTTCTTAAAAATTAATGACGTTGGCTGAAATTCTTCAGATGATCGGAAATGAAATTGCTATATTGCAATTTTAGAAAAGATACCAATTTTCCGAAAAAACCCAAAAAATTCTTTTCTAGCACAAACATAAAAAAGAAAAATGAGGAGGCAACCAATTAAATCCCCTTTCTTGTCCTTTTTATTTTTATTATTATCAAATCACAATAGAAAAATATTTTTAAAGAATAATCACCAACGTTTCGGCACTCATATAGCACACTTATTAAGGCAAGAAAAAATTTAGTAGGTAGGAACAGCAACGAAACAACAATGATGTAATTCATGTAATTTAACGAGATATTATAATTTTAAACTATTTTTATGGATTTCAATGAAGTTACCCACAAGGTTTCAAATAAATGTGCAAGAGCTTTAATAATTTTCAAGGGATTTCAAAATATTTCAAAAGATTAAAAATATTTTAGGTTATATATAAAAATTTGAAAGTAATTTTCAAAAGCTTAAAAAATGTTCAGGGATTTCAAAAGATTTGTAATAATTTAGGGTTTTTTAATTATTACAAGGGATTTTGAATTTATTTTAGTATTATAATTGGATTTTGAAAGATTAGAAATGTTATTTTAGGGTATTTTTGAAAATTGAAAGAAATTTTCAAGAGGTTTAAAAAGTTTCAAGATACTTTAAAGAATCTAAAATATTTCAGTGTATTTTAAGAAATTGTAAGGAATTTCGTTGATTTCTATAATTTTGAAGGGAATAAAATTTTTTTTAAATAATCTAAGGTATTTTTTTTAATCTCGAGGAATTTTGAAGAGTTTTAAAAAGATTTCTATAATTTTGAAGGGATTTCAAGTTTTTAAAAATAATTTAAGGTATTTTTTTAAATCTCGAGGAATTTTGAAGAGTTTTAAAAAGATTCAAGGGATTTTAAAAGATTTTACAAGAGTGGAAATATCTTTCGGCTATTTTACAGGATTCTAAGGTATTTTCAAATCTTTAAACAGTTTCAAAACACGTAAAAGAATTTTAAATATTTTAAGGAATTCTAAAAGATATCAGGGTTTTTAATTAATTTCAATCATTTTAAAAGAATTTTGAAGGATTTCAAATATTTTAGGGTATTTTAAACGATGCGAAAGCATTTTCAAGAGTTAAAAAAATTTCCAAGACATGGACTTCCGAAAATTTCCGTGATTTTAAGGAATTTGTAAAGCTCTAAAAGTATTTTAATAAATCTTCTAGGGGATCGATTATGTACATAATTTAACTTTTCACATTTTACATGAAGAAAATATCATAAAATTTCATGGAAATTTAAAATATTAACAATTTTTTTTATGGATTTCAAAGAATTAATTAATTTCGTAGGGTTTCAAAAATCGAAGAAATGTATATATTTTTTGTGAAATGAATTTAGACTTATTTAGAATTCACCCTCAATTCTTAATTTATTATCCTGATTTTTTAAGAGTTTTTTGTTTAAATTCACTTCGATTTTTTTCCATCCTGAATTTTGATGAATTTCATAGAATTCTTCTCATTTCCTCAAGTTCCTGTAAATTCATTCCAGTATCACTAAATTAATCGCAATTTTAGTATTTTTTCCAATTCACTTTAGTTCCTTTGAATTTGACTTAAATTATTTTTATGTCATATAAATCAGCTTTTTTAAAATCTTTTTAGGTTCAAAATAATTCTTAATTAACAATGATACAAGGATAGAGTTTTGGGTTTTAAACATTAGTGGTGAAGAAAAATGAAAAACTAGTCAGTGAATTTTGAAAATAAAGTTTTTCTGGTACCCTGTTTGGTGAAATATTAAGATACGATGAAATTAGATGATTAAACTCTTCTTTATTTCTCTATCAGTTTCTTCAGCACACTTTATGTCAGTCTTGACCCTGGAAACTTAAATGGTCTTTATAGCTTTTTATTTTTCTTTATTATCTTCGAAGATATCATCTCTATAAAAAGTATAGTACAGTTGCAAATATTTTGCTACTTTGTGTTACATAAGAAACTTAATTTAGTACATCTCCTGTCTATAAATGCAAAAACTAACACTTGCACAAAAATGCAACCGGAATTTCTCGTCAAGCAAGGTCAGGAATTTCATGTAAGCCGATAGTCGTGAAAGCAGAGAGAAGTCCAGCTACAGAATAGGAGAAAATAGGTACTCTTACCTTTGTAGTTTTGTTCCTTTAGTTTAGGAATAGGCAACAGTCAAGGATTTAGAAAAAAAATCTTGCATAAGTCAGAAAATTTCTAGAACTTTAAATAACTGCCAAGTAGAACAAATTAAAATTTTTTAAATTTAAATCTGAAATTTTATTTCGAAAAATGAAAAATTGGTCAGGGAAATATTAGGGAATTTTTAAAATGAAGTTTAGCGAAAACCCCAGATCAAATATTCTTGTTAGCTAATCTTTTTTATGTGTTTAAATTTCTTTTTTAGCAGTTACTTCTTCCTAAATATTATCTTTTAAGTTATAAATGTTATTATTTTTTTTGAAAATTTAACAATTTCGTTAAAAAGTGATATTTTTTAGTTGAAGATGCAAATTTTTGTTTGAAAGTTTTTTTTTTATTTAAACAGTCAACTATTTTTATAGAAAATTTTCTTTTCGTTGCAAATTCGTATTTTCGTGTTGAAAAGTCATTCAAAATCTTTTTTACATGATCATTCAACTATTTTGTTGTTTTTGAAAATTGGTCTTTTTGAATAATAAATTAATCTGTTTCCGTAGAAATATCATCTTTCTTGGATGAAAATACAACTCGTTGAAAATTTAACTGCTTTGCTGAAAATTTTTGTTTTGATTTAAAAATTCAACTATTATCACAGAAAATTTACTTTATGTTTAAAACTCATATTTTTATGTTGAAAAGTTAAATAAAATATTTTTTGAATGATAATTTAAATAGTTTTTTAGAAAATTGTCTTTTACGGTTAAAGAAATCAATTGTTTTATTAGAAATTTTTTTTATAAAAAAAATAATTATTTGGTTAAAAATTCAACAATTTTGTTGAAAAGTCATGGTTTTTGGTTGAAAATTTAACTGTTTCGATGAAAAATCGTCTTTTTCTGTTGGAAATTCAAGTATCTTATAAACTATTTTGCTGAAAATTTATATTTCTGGTTGAAAATCTAATTTTTGTACAAAAAATTCGTCTTCTGACTTTAAGGGTTCGACAATTTAGGTGAATCTGTTTTTTGTTACTGTGAAGTCTTTCTTTGTTGAAAACTCATTTTTCTTGCTATAAAAATCATGTTTTTATTCATCATTTTAGGTCGAAAATTGAATAATTTTGTTGAAAATTCAAGTATTTTGTTAAAAAAATCTGATGTTATGGTAAAAAAGTCATTTTTTGGTTTAAATGAAGTTTTCACCCAGCAAAGCATGCGATATCATAAATACAAAGAATTCCTACTAGTTTCAAGTCCCATGTCTTATTATTTCTGGAAACCATGTACGTACAGTAATAGTGGGGGGGGGGCTATAAATATTTGGTTACGTTTAGTCACAGGAGGGACGTTGGTCTTAGAGAGGGTCTATAAGTTCTTTCTCTTCCAAGTTTCGATTCTTTCATAAAACTGATAAAACGAGATATTGAGGACAATCGGGACATTTTTATTCCTCGAGATTCACGAGGATTTTTCCCGTAGCAATTGAGTCTATATATCAATAAATTTGTGATTTAAAACTCAAGGAAAAAACTCATTTCCATTCAAAAGAAACATTTTTTTTATGTCAATCTTTTATTTGCAATCTACAGTCTAAGAATAAGAAGGAATAAACCGAGGGGTTGACAACTCGAACTATCGTGTGTACACTAGGGTTGTCCAAAAATGCAAGGGATATTTTCTTTTTCGAATTGTCATGCTGAAATTATACGTGTGTTATAAAGATATAATTTCTAAGTATTTACTTGACAATGAATCAAAAAGATCAAATTTCTACCAAAGGAGGTAAATTTGCAAACGAGAATGATTTTTCAAACTAAAAATAAGAAATTGTATACAAAACCGTGAAATTTTTTAACAAATGGTTAAATTTTTAATACTAAAATATGAGCTTTCTACAAAACAGTTAAAGTTTTTATCAAAAAGGATAAATTCTCAACAAAATACATATTTTTTTAACCAAATAGAGTACCCAGGGGTATTACCGACACCTCAAGAAAAAGTTTTCAGCAAAAGTAGAATATTATATTATAATTATATTATAATTTTTTACTATAAATGGCGACTGTTCAGCAAAGTAAATACATTTTTAACCAAATAGTTGCATTTTTAACCAAGAAATATAATGTTCTACCAAAAATACCAGTTTGCAACAAATTTCAAGTAAATAGTTCGAACAATAGATGTGATGTTCTACAAAATTTTATTTGATTAAGTTAAAGTTAAGATTTATTTCATTTCTAAAATTTTTCAACCGTATAGTTGAATTTTGAAACTAAACAAAATAAATTTTGGGACAAAATGAAGTAGTGAAATTTTCATTTATAGGAAGTAATTTAAAATTCAAAAAAATGAATTCTCGACAAAACAGTTGAATTTTCACCAAAAAGTTCATTTTTAACCTATCAGTTGAATTTTCATTGAAATAAAAAAGATTAATTAAGTTGTCAACGAAAAAATCTAATAGTTGATATTTAAAAAACATTTTTTTAATTTAAAGTAAAAAATAGTTGGATGTAACAAATAAAGGCCAATTAGGAATTTTCAACGAAAAATTGTAATAGTTGATAATATAACAAAAAGATTTTAATTAAAAGTAAAAAACCTGTTAAATTTAATAAGCAAATTCGAATTTGGAATAAAATACTTGAATCCTCAACTAAAACTGATCTTTTAACCAAACAGTTACATTTTTAACAACAAAAAATGAATTATCTACCAAAGGAAAAGAGTTTTCTAGAAAGAAGTTTTTCCAACATAAAAATGTGTTTTCAACAAAAAATTTAATTTTGAACCGAAACAGATTTATTATTAACCAGAAAGTTGAATTTTGAAACCAGAAAGACGAATTTTCAACAAAATTGTGGATTTTTCAACAATATAATTCAATTTTGTACCAAATAAAAAAATATTTAACCGAAAAAGGAATAATTTAGAGACTAATTTATAGATTATAAAATAAAATTTTTAATAAACATTAAAGTTTATTTTTAATACTTTAAAAATATTACGATAGAAAACTGGAAATTTTGCTTAAAAAGTAAAATTAATTTTCTATTGAACACTTTTAATTTCGGACATTTTTGGTCCTAAAGAGATGATAAAATTTTTCTTTTGTAAAAATAAATGCAGAGTAATTTTTTTCTACTAGAATTTAATAAAAAAATCGTATAATATTTACAAAACAATTACTATAATAAAAACATGGTTCATTTTCACAGCGACGCCTTCTATTCTTTTTTTTTTTAATTTCCTTTAATTCATGTATTTAAGTTCAATGCTCAGAAAATTGCATGACACTATTTTGAAATTTTAAAAAATTTGTTACTCTATTTACACTATTTTTTAATATCCGAACTACAGGCCTGCATGAGTGAAATAGAAATGAACGAACTTTCGGAAGGAGGTGTCGAGTCTGCTGACTGTAATAAATTATTTAAAAATCAATTAATAACAATAAATGATAAGTAAATACGATGCCTTCAATTCGTAGAATTAAAACCGCAATGAATAAAAAAGAATGGATATAATTGGTGTTAGGTTTGTGTAAGAGGAAAAAAGGTTTTTATGTTTTCCATGTTTAAGGCTGAGGCTGAGAAGGTACGCAAGTTCCTCCACGTGCCAGCAGCAATAATTGACCTCGATGATTTATTGGACGCCTAGTTTGAAGGTGTTTCGAAGAATCGTTCAGGTACACAAAGTCGATGTTCGGACATCCTCAAAAGGTTCAAGAACGCCGCTTCGCGTCGCGTCGCTTCGGCGGTCGTAGGCAGTAGGCAGTCGTATGGGATGTCTGACCGTTCAAGGTTAAAAAGTGCGGTTGGATTCGGCTCATTCAAAGAAATGAAATAAAACCTATCCTGTTCTCATTTATGGGCCACTATATGAACCTCATTCGAATTAAGGCAGGAAGGCTTAGCTGGGCCTTTCTGCTGCCTGCCATCTTCGAGTGAGTCCCTTTTAGCGCGAGAAAAGAGCCGCTGCGCAATAAACTCGTGTGAATGACCGATGTTTGACCGTTCGCTCGTCTCGACCATAGGTTCGGTATTGCGGTAGGTAATGCAACACTTCTAGCTCCTCGTATGTCGCGATAGTGCCGTCGCGTCACCTCGCCTCGCCTCGCCTCGCCACGCGTCGCGTCGCGTCGCGTCGCGTCGGTTGGTTTGCCATACATACGACGTTTTGCCGAAGCCAGACAAATTACCCCTGCTAAATTCAAAGAAATATACGTTTCAAACATCAAATTACACGTCGTTCCATGTCTTCTAAAGATATATGTGTGTCATGCATATCATTGCCTGAAAGAAAAATGCTATTTGCTATTTCCTATTTATTCTCATAGAAAATCTAGAATCTAGAGTCTATAGGCTCATTGATTCAAATCGATTGGAAAATATTATAAATAGGCTACAAATTATGTGAGAATCAGAAAAAAAAGTTTATTGTTGATAACTCGGAAAATATATGCTTTGCTGCCGTAAACTAGGGCTAAATGACGCATGTGGGAAAAGCGGTGCATTCTTGATTATGTATTTCTCTATATGCGATGGTTGATTCCTCCGTTTACTCAATTTTTAAACAAATGAATATTAGTCAAATCTTTCAATGGGACTATAGTGCAGGGGGTTAATTATTCCTACAATTATCCCATGCAATATCGATGCAATCCCATGCAATCTCTATAAAATCTCGAACGATCTCTATGCAATTTTTCATGATATAATTTGAAATTCCATGCAACACTTTGAAATCCCATGCAATTCTCTGTAATCCCATACGATTTTTTACAATCCTTCGTAATTCCATGCAATATCGATGCAATATCAAGCAATCTCTATAAAATTTCTCATGCAATCCTTTGTAATCCCATGCAATATTGATACAATCCCACGCAAGCTTTTGCAATTTCTTATAATCCCATGCAGTATCAATGCAATCCCATGCAATTATAAAATTCTGAGTGATCTCTACACAAATTCTCGTGAAATCCCGTGTTTTGTCTAAAAAGCTTGAGCGATCTTTATAAAATTTATCTTTATCAATGTTATCAAATACAATCTCAAACTTTCAAGTTGTCTCTATAAAATCTCTCATGATATCCTTTGCTATCTAATGCTATCTCAAAACCTCTATTGAGCTCTAAGAATTCTCTCATGCAATTCTTGAAAATCCCATGCAATATTTCACCATCCCTTGTAAGTGCATGCAATATCGATGCAATGCTATGATATTTCTATGAAATCTTGAGCAGTCCTTATACAATTTATCATGCAATCCCTTGCAATCCCAGGCAATATTTTACAATCCCTTGCAATCCCATAAAATATCGATGCAGTCCCATGCAATATCAAAATCTCAATTAATCTCTATAAAATTTCTTGCGATTGCCGATCCCATGCACTGCTTGCAGATGTTGCAATATTAGAAGAATTGATCCATAAATTAGAGAAACTACAAGCGAATGATTCATTTACTTATGTAACATAGAATTTTAAATTATTTCAAGGAATTTCATAGGATTCCTCAGAGTACAAGAAATTTTACAGAATTGAAAAAGAGGTTAAAGATTTAAAAACGATTTCAAAGAATTTCAAACATTTCCAGGGCCTTCAAGGATTCCAAAGAACTTAGAGATTTTCACAATTCCAGGGGATTTCCAAATATTTTAAGAGATTTCTAGAGAACTTCGAAAATATATTTAAATGAATATTTAAGGTATGTCAAGGAATGTCACAAGAATTTTCAAGAATATTGTAGGATTTAAAAAGATTTATAGTGGTATCTAGAGAACTTTTGAAATTAAATGAAATGAAATTGAATTGCAAGGGATTCCAAAAATTTCTAGGAATTTTAAGTTATTTCGAGGAATTTCGCCGGATTTAAAGGATTTGATTGAATCTCCAAGGATTTCAAGAGATTTCAAAAACATAATTGAGCAGTCACAAGGGATTTCAACAGATTCCCAAAGATTTCCATCGATTTCACTAAAGATTCCAAATGAATAAAAAGATATTAATGGTATTCACAAATTTTGGCTATATAAAGTTTAGTTGTGAAGAATTGCTATTTTTGCGTATATTAGTTTCATATGCAATTATCAGTGGTCTAAAATAAATCACTGCTTTGTAGTTTTTCAACTTTTTACATTGATTCCTTCAATATTTTGTATTAAATAGACTACTTTTCTTTCCAAACTTTGCGGCGTAATTGAAACATTGCATTTTCAAATGTAGTATATTTTAAAAGAAAAAGGGAAAATGGGGAAATTTTTTGAGAATAGAGGCAAAAAAATAGTAGGCGCCGCGCGCTTACAAAAAAAGCTGTCGTTTCCTAGTAACTATATTTTGTCTCCTCTACTTCTCCATCTCCTCGCCACTCCAGATGACACTCCCCTCTTATACTTCCCCTTCCCTCATTTCTCCTCACTTCCCTTCCCCTCATTCCCATCACTTTTCGTGCTTACCCTTCTTTACCCTTCTTCTTCTACGCCCCCACCACTTATTCCCCCTCCTTCCCTTACGTTTCCCCCCCCCCTTTCCCCCCATATTTCCTATTTCCCCCTCCTTGCCCCTACTTGACCTCCTTCTCCACCCCCCTT
>JAAAKG020137148.1:0-12985 GCA_010014905.2 Druon quercuslanigerum
ACATGTTAAGCCGAACAACGCACGAGATCAAAAAAATCAAGATGGGAAAAACGTTCGCTTTTTAAAGTCCTGCAATATTATCATAATAACTTTTCAAACTTCTTTGAAAATCAAAAATTCAAATTTTGATCGCAGAAAAAGTAATAAAAAATAAAATATTCCATTTTGCGGTCAAACTATACAAGGTACGAGAAAAGATGTGAAGACAAAAATTGTGCAGCCCAAAAAGATCTACAAATTTTTCATGGGCTACTGTTTGAAATAATACATTTCTCAGTGCAGCTGCGAATAAGGATTAGTGAAAAATAAAGAATAAATAATAAAATAATGCTAATGGGCAAAATTTGTACTTTCTTTTGCAATATCTGAATAAGCAGTTCCGGGCCGAGGTAAAGAATTTCATATAATGAATTTTTAAATTATTCTGCAAAGTTAATATAATATTTAATGTAATATTTAATGTCATAGAATTTTGTTTGTATATATACATTAATTACATGTTACATTCTCACCGACAATATGACGTGAAAGCGCAAATCATTTTAATAATTATTAGAAAATTTATTATATGTATATGTTCCAAAAACGAAATACGATTTTTTTCCCTTTTTCAGATAGTTAGTGAAAATCTTTCTGATTGTATAATTTATTATAAAGGTACAGAAATATACGCTGAAGTAAAGGAATTTTCTTCTTCATTTAAAATCAAATACAAATTTAATAATTTGCATATGAAGAATAGAAAAGAGCGGGGAGCTCGAGGTTTATATGATTTATATATAAGGTTTATATGTTCCTTAAGGTTTCTTAAGAACCTTAAGTAAATTAATTCTTCTCTTTATGTAAAGCTGACGTTATTAAACCAAAATCATGTCACAACGCAAGAGAAATACCTGATCGAGCGCGGAGCGCGAGATTCGGCATGTGCGCGCCCTAGGCGCGCTCAAACTTGCTCAAGGTTCAGAGTTCGTTCTTCAGTTTTGAGGCGGTGAAATTCAGATATGGGGCCGGCCTCAGGCTTTGTGCTTACACCAAAAACTTATATAAATTATCTCTGTAATTCAATATAATATTCGGTCCAATACGCAAATATTTTGTCATGTATAAAAAAAATGTCTGATATCTGTCGAAGTTTTTCTATGACATACTTCAATATAGAAGAGACAATTATTGGGAGAGATTATCTTGTAATCTACGTTTAAATAATAATTAATCAAGCGTTATCTCTACTGTGACTTTAATTTATATGTGCCAATAAGATAGCGACCATAGTTTATACCTATAAATAATGAAGTTATCTTGCGTCATATTCATTACTCACATTCTTAACATATTCCTACGTAAATCAGTATCATCTGTAACAAAAAATGAGCATTTTCGTCAGGACTCTATTCTTCACTTTAGCCGTTTGCCCTACTTATGTTGGTAAATATTTAACATACTATGTTTTTCTATATTTAAAGATCCCAGTTTGTTGATTTTATTGTAAGCATCATAAGAATTTACGAGAGTTAGGATCAAAATATACCATTTTATATTTTTAAGAGGGGATGCTACTTTTACCATTGCTCCATATTCTGACAATAGTCGATTCTTGTGATTCAGAATTGACCAAAGATAGGAGTATTTTGCGTTTAAATATTAATTAACAAAGTTGAATCTTACAGACCTTAGCTATGCCGATGAAAATAGAGTAGTAAATCACTACGGATAAGGACAGGAAAGCAAAATACTAGTACAAGAAAGCAAGGGTAAAATTAAATCGGAAGTAGAAAAAAAGGACCAAAAAGATTTTGAAGGAAATAAAAAGTTATATGGGAGTGTATGAGTAGCTATTGGTAGAGATTATTTTAAGTTGACAATATATTATAACCACTGTGACTTAGGAGAGGATACATTGAAAAATCTCATGGAAAACGGCTGAATAGTAACTTTTCCCTCTGAGATTCTAGCTATAATGAAGAAATTGAAGAATGGTAAGGCTACTGGTGTGCACTTTATTTCCGCTGAAATTCGTAATAAAGCTAATTTTAATAACTATAGAGCTATGATCTTATTAAGTATCACAGGCTATATATATTCAAAAATACTGATTCGTCAAGTTACGCACATGACACAAGAAAAGGTCTGCAAAATATAATGCTGGCTTACGCCATAAAGAAAATCTGCAAATCTAATATTTAACATGAGACAGATCACGGAAAAAGTCTGCAAATGAACAAACCAGTTTTCCGTACATGTTGCGATCTATAAAGCCTTTGTTGAGGTGAATACAATAACTAAACTCTGGAAAAATCTGAAAGAACATGGAGTAAAAGGTTAACTCTGAAACCAATAAGAGTAGTATATACAGGTAATAAAAGAGAAAGAATGGGTATTTGTATTAAGTGAATGTTTCTAGTGGCATCAACTGCCAAGGTCATTAGCGACTGTACTATATGGTTAGGTATAAACTTTATGTATATATAGAGCAGTATCTCGAAGGCCCAAAGCAATCTTTCTAAAAGTCGATCCAACATCGCTTCCTGCTTTGGGAATCGAACACGCGCTATCGCAACTGCCACAGGTGCAGTGTTGGAACATAAGACAATTACTATACCATCTTGACCATGGTGAATCTCTGCATGACAAAATTGTTACGCCCAAATTAGACCACAATTTTCACAGAATGTTAAGTAGACTAAACTCTATCAGGAAGATCAATGGTTTGAAGATTGACGTTAATGTAACGAAATTATTGTATTGAAAATGAAGGATAAGAAAACAGTATTCAATCTTACCTGAGACGAAGAAAAGATAGAAGTGAATAGTTACGTGTTTTTGGAGGTTTAGTAATTAATAATGGAAATATAGATGGAAAGATATGCAGACGTATAAACGAGGTGTACAAAATTAATAAAATTACTGTTTTTTGAGCAAAAAGGTTAAGTAAATACTGTTTAGGGGAAAAAGATAATGCCTCCACTTAAAGCAATAGTTTCTTTGTTCATATGTATTTCAATCAAATTCAACACAAAGTGTTAGGCGATAGGTCCCGCAGAGTGCATTATTGGACAATAGAAATTAGGTATCTACGATATAATTTAGCCACAAATTTTAACCATGGTTAAAGTAAAAAGATATGGTGATATTGGTACATCACCTGATGCTAGTATGCTTTCTCTGTTCTAAGCATGAGCACTGATAAGAGCAATATGCCTCATGTTACCTACTGGGCAAAGCTTGGGATTTTCACCCCACAATCCAAGGACTTGTTTGTAGCTAAGTGCATTATGGGGGGACCTGTATCTTAAGGTGGGATCCAAACCACCAGATTTCGGTAAAATTGTATTAACAAATTTCCAGAGGTAAAAAACAAAGTTTATTTTCTCTCAGGATTAAAAATGATTACAGCCCAATACTAGTTTGAATGCTTTTACGATGCTTCAATATGATAAAAAAAAAATACTTCGGGTTTCTATCGTGTGCAAAACTACGAATTTTGCCAACTTTTCGTGAAAATTTTAGTTCTCTTCTTCGGGGCTAACCTGAAACTGAGGTATCAGGTATGTTGTTCTTATGTATACTCTCTTTGATGCCTGTCATTGGTCAGAGCACCCCACCACGGAGACTGGTCGCACCTGATTGGCCAATCAACTCTTTTCTTTTAAATCCGAGAGGACGAAAAGACGAATTGGCTTAGTATTATATCCTTTATTCCAATTGATGTTATTCGGGTGTTATAAGATTTCGATTGCTTATCTATGCTTTCTTGGAAAAATATTGTGTGTTTTTGAGATGATGGTTCTTTTGTCAAATAAAATGTTCTGTTCTGTTTCGATATGATGTTCAACTAGTGCTGATTGCACGAAATGTTTTAGCCTGAATTTACTCTCATGTTCCTTTATACGTTGGCTCACCGCTCTCCCGGTTTCGCCAATATAGACTTTGCTGCAAGAACAAGAGATTTTATGTACTCCTGGATCACTGAGAGGTGCCTTCTTGTCTTTAGGGTTGTTTAGAAGTTGCCCTATTTTCTCAGTTGGTTTAAATATGGTTTAGATGTTGTTTTTGTTAAGAATTCTTCCTATTTGTTCCATGATACCTTGGATGTAGGGTAGGACGGTGGTCGTTTTTCTCTCTCTTTCTTTGGTAAGTTGTGTTAAATAGTCGGTTTGAGTGTATTTTCTTATTGCTTTATAAAGTTGTTTGATTTGAAATCGTTCTGTATTAGAATTTGTTTACCTTTTGCACTTCCTTTTGTAAGTTATCTTTATCTTTTATGAAGACAGCTCTGTATACGAGGGAGTTGATGCCCGATTGTTTTTGAGATGGGTGGTGGTGAGAGGAGGCATGCAGGTATCTGTGTAGGTCGGTTTTCTGTAAACTTCATGTCCTCATGTATTATCAGATCTTTTGTAGATTGGGGATCTCACTGCTGCTCCAGAGATTTGTTTATAGAATTGGTTGTTGAAAGAGCAGTAAGAATTATTAAAACAGTGCTCTATCAAAAGTATGAGCTCGGAGGGGAATTTTGCAAAAGGTTTAATAATATCAATTGTATCAGAGATTGGTACTTTCGTAAAGGCAGATGTTATATCGAAACTCACCATGATGTCCTGGGGTTGAATGTGAATCTGTTGTATCTTTTTGATAAAGTCAGAAGAGGTTTGGATGTGAGTGATAGAGTTTCCTATGAAAGGATTCAGTTCATTGGCGAGGCAGCGAGCTAGTTTGTAAGTTGGTGAGTTTATTACGCTGCCCGTTGGTCTCAGTGGAATCTTGTTTTTGTGGATTTTTGGGAGTCAGTAAAGACTTGGGGACATGTGATTAGCAGGTATTACTTTGGATATTGCTTTGCTGTCAAGTTTCGTGTCTTTTCGAAGGGTTTTTCTTTTACTGGCTATTGTTTTTTGGAGTTCTTTTCAATTTTTTGGTATTTATCGTCATTTAGAAGGTCCATGATTTTGAGGTTGTAGTTTTCTTTATACATTAATACTGTTATGTTGCTTTTGTCTACGGGTAGTACTATAATGCTTTTACTCCGATTGAGCTGTTTAATTACAGTTTTACTTGTTTAGTTAAGTTTGAGGAGGGAATTTTCTTTTCCCGTAAAATCTTAGCCGTTTTAAGGCGTACGTCATTCGTTTTTTGTAAGTGGAAGGGTATATATTGTGGATTCTAAATTATTGATGATTTCTTTTTTCGGTATTTTGAGGGAACTACTGCAAAAGTGTCTCCTTTAGAAAAGTCTGAAATAATTTCATTGCTTAGCGGATGGTCAGAGATGTTGTTACTGTGTTAGTGTCGTGTGCCTTACTGAAAGTAATTTATTTAATATTAATTTTTATTTTTGAGTGAAACGATCTTTAGTCCGTTGAAATTGGTTAAAATGATATGCGGTCCAATGTAGACCAATTGTCAAATCTGTGATTCTTTAATAGGAAAAGGTGAAATTTTAATCGTTTTTTGGAGGTAGCATGCAAGAGAAATTGGGCATGTTGTATATGATGATAAGAAGCTTCCTATCCATGAAATTGGAACATTAGATATTTAGAAGAAAGTTGCTGTGTTAGCAGCCCAGCAGATGTTTGAGGGGACTGCTGATTGGGCTCAAGAAGTGGCTGCATCACTGCCTTAGGAATCGTATCACTTAACCTAATTGGGTACAGATCCGACGTTGATCTTGGTATAAAAGCAACCCAACAGGAAGGTTTTGTGATCCCTCAAGCTAATAAGCAGGTTGACGGAGACTGGAAAAGCATCACTTCTTTTCCAACTGTTCCACAAAATCTTAGGCACGCGAATGTAACTAGAGAGAGCGTACAGAAACCTATACCTGTCGTAGTAGCAACAATAGTGATGTGGTATCTCACAAACCATCATCTTGGTGGATCAAAAGCATGTGAATAATTGAATTGAGTCATCGACGATAAATATCCTGACACATACAACCAAGAAAAAATCTGGTCGATCTAAGCACATACCATTTGACATTGGGCTATTACCACAAAGGTTATTAAAAATTAAGTGTATTAAAAGTTAAGACATTCAACTTGGCCATTGCTGCCAGTCCAGGTAGATTATTAACTGCATCTGGTGCAAAGTTACGAGCTACCTCAGCACCATCAGACTCCAACAGGACAGCAATTGAATATGAAGCAATCAGATGTCTGGCCCAGAGTTCCTATAAGGCATATTGTCCACAAGTGTAGAACTTAGCTTCTGTTGTGCCTACATACAACAAAGTAATGGCGGTTCCAGAAGCTCATCATGTTGGTTCTGACTATCTATGTGGAAGAATAGATAGCGAGTTACGAATTCGCGTTTAGGAATAGCTTATACATTTATGCTGGTAATGTACAAGAAGAACACACTCTTTAATTCACCACACATGCACGCAGAAAGGATTAGGGGATATGAAGACTACAGTCCAGAGTGGGAAGCAGCATTAAACAAAATAATGACAGCATCTCCAAAGGCATCAGGCAAGATGGTTGGAAAATTGGAGGCATAGGATATGTCAAAGAGCATCGAAGGAGCAGAAGCCGTTAGAGATGCGTTCCTACGCCAACGTCAGGTGTAGATATTAATTTAGACAGTTCCAACACTCGCAAGAAAGATCCGCGTGGAGACGATGACCCAGGGCCATCTGGCACAGGAGGAGCAAGACCACAATTTGGACATCGAGGTGATTCTAGTGATAGTGATGATGCTCATGATCCAGGAGGTAATAAATCTAAGGGAGGACTTCAACCAGTGCATGCTATGATCCATGATGAAAAATCAAGGAGTGTAGGAAACAAACGACTGAACGCAGTCCCCAAGTACCAATGTACAAATGATTGATAGTTTTAGCATCAGTATTTATAGTTAAGTTCAATAATGTTATTTCCTAAGTAAGGCCAAAATTAGTACAATAACATCGTACAGTAGCACATCAAAAAGCAGCCCAACCACGTTTGGCCTTACTTCTTGCGTGAATAGATAAAAATCATAATAATAATCAAAAAACACAGCAAGACAACAAAATATTTAAAAAAAGGAAAAAGGGACCTTGACAGCGCATTGTAAGAATTTTGGGACGATTTTGTTTTTCCTGAACCGTTTCAAAAATGATGAAGATGTTAGTAGCTTACCTTAAGAAGTCCTGAGCTTACTCAAGGTGTAAGTTTTAGTAAGAAAACTCTCGCTGTAGAGTTCTTACATAATAGATTTAATACTTCCAGAATTATTCATTATGATAAAAGAGATACTTAGCGTTTTAATCGTGTACAAAACTACGAATTTTGCCGACCTTTCGTAAACATTGCAGTTCATTTTCTCAGGGCTAATCTGAAACTGAGGTATCAGTTTATGTTGTTCTTAAATATACTCTCTATGATGCCTTTGATTGGCCAGAGCGCTTCACCATGGAGACTGGTCGCAACTGATTGGCGAGTGAAGTCTTTTTTAAAATATACCCTTCCACCTGAAAAAGGGAATAACATACGATGTAAGATAGCTAACATTTTACGCTAAGCCTAACTTGCCTCCTCAAACTTAACTGAACAAACAAAAAATGCAATTGAAGAACTCAATCGGAATAAAAACATTATTATATTACCCGCAGACAAAGGTAACACGACAGTAAAACAAAAACCCTTCTAAAACACTAAACTTGACAGAAAAACAATATCTAAATTAATACCTACTGATCCCATCTCTTCAAGATTTTACGGACACCCAAAAATCCACAAAACTAACATTCCACTCAGGTCGATCGTCAGCGCAATAAACTCACCTACTACCTGAACTGAATCCTTTCGAAGGAAACTCTGTTACTCACGTCCAAAACTTTTTTGACTTTATCAAAAAGATACAACATTTTTCGTGCTGAACACGAATCTGGGTTCAAAAACTTCACATCAAGTTGCGTTTTTTGAGAAAATAGAGTTTCGAATGACGTGCTAGAAACTTAGCTAATATAAGAAATTATAGGTTGAAACAAGCCCTTTTAAATGAGCCCTATGTGAAATTATACGCACGTGCCCTTTGAACTGGGGGAGGGGGGTGGTTTTGTCTAAGGCCGGAGGAAGAAAATAAAAACAAAAAGGTATTTAACATACTTACACCTACGCCGAGGCACTATAAAATGTGCAGTGCTTTTAAAGGTTTTAATGGTCGCTGATTACGAAAATGCAGTTAGGTTTTAAAATTTTAGAATGGTAGATCCAATATGGCAGACCATGTTTTGGAATCCCAACAGATTTAGTGAATTTTGTTACACTAATGATTTTGGGAAAGCTGATTATGAAGTAATCAAAAGACTGCCAAAGTGAGTGTTGTAAAGAAATAAAGAAAAATGCAACTTCGTTCAATGCATTGAGATAGTCGTTTGTTCTTCTTCGGCTACATCGTTTCTTGTTTTCTCTTCGACATTTATTTGTTACTATAGATCATTAATTTATTCATCATCTTGTTGTGAATTATGTCTCGAAGTTTTGTATGTATTATTGATTCCGATCGCTTCTGTTATGTTTGTGGTGCGTATTGTACAAGTGAAGGAAAATATAAAATATCTAAATTCGTCAAAGATGTTTATAAAGAATATTTTTCCATTGAAATTGCAAACCAAGAGAAATCATGGGTTCCACATAGTATTTGTAAAAAATTCTACGCTGCATTAAGCCACTGGAGAAATGGAATTCTAAAACAGTTGCCTTTTGATATGCACGTGATATGGCGAGAACCTCGAGTACAGGCCGATTGCTACTTTTGTGTGACGACAATTGACGGATTTAAAAGTAAAAATAAAAACAAAATAAATATCCAGAAGTTTCGTCAGAAACAAAACCAATTTTTATAAAGCTAAGCATGACTTACCTTCTCCATAAATTCAAATCGAATCAGAAATTTCTGTATGTCTTGAAAATGAAAGTATTGATGAAGTTGATTGAGAAAGTGATGCTCCTGGTAATAACGAATATATTCGTCAGATAATGTAAAGCCAAAGCCTTGGTCGCAGCGCAAATTAAACGATCTGATTAGGGAATTAGATTTACGGAAAGAAGCAGCAGAATTGTTAGTTTCGACACTACTAGTAGCAACAAACCCGTGATTTAGGTTGGCATAAAATGGCTTGTACGGAGCGCACTCTGTACAAAAATCGCTGTACAGAGCGGACTCTGTACAATTTCGGGCTAGGTACGTAACATATATATAGTACAATTGCCGCATCCCGATAATTGCGGCGGGTAGATAACAACTTTGGGTATTATTTTTATCAGCATCTTGTTTTAAGATTAGACATATTAAATATAAAGACTATGGAAGAGGAAACCATGAATAAGCGTAAAAAAATTTAATTAAATATTAATATAAGATATATTAATGATCACGGCGTTATTAACGCTATAGAGGTAGCATAACAAACGCTCAAAGCTAATGTACCGTATGAAGCCATTTGAGCCATTCCAGATGGTTAGCTACCCAGCACAGTAGAAATCGATGTGTTGCCATCTTTCTACATTGAACACAATGAACTTACTGTCGAGAGTAATTGCGATCTTAAGATTATCAGGTGGTTACACTAGAAGTATTGAGAGCCTTATTTAATGGGCACGAAATTAATATATAAAAGAGTATCACTGTGATGTAAACACAACGTTCATAAGCGCCGGATTTTTTTCTGTTCACCAATGCTTTGAGGATACCTGTTCATCACTCTATCATCCGGCGACTAGTGGCGTAGCAGAAAAATTGGTGGGAACCTTAAAAAAAGTTTTAAAAAGTTGTAAAAGCCTTTGGATGAAGCGATAATATAAACATCGTTTTACTATGGAACAACTGCACATACAAACGCAAAAGATTCTTCTTTTTCATTAATCTATAAACGTGAATTTCGTAATGCACACTCCTTACTGCGTTTACTAGTAGAACTGAGCGTAGATCAACGTCAAACTTCAAAAATGAGAAACGGACCTAAGCCAAACATTCAAAACTTTAGTGTAGCTGATTTATACATAGACTTTTTAACATTAAAGGTAAAAGTATAGACAACTGTAATTTATTAAATACGAATTTTCTTTAGTTAAAGCTCCTTCCGCTTTAACGCTCACATCCCCATACTTATCTCGTGCGTCGCACTCCATTTTGTCCAATTTTATTTTTCATTATTACTTTAATATTTCCATCTTATTTTGCACTAGTTTTTATTCTTAGGTACACTAAAAAATCTATCATTTCAATTAATTTATATTATTACAATTCATAATATGTATTGGTATTAAAACAGAAGTGCTTTCATTGTCTTATTTTTATAATTAAAAAGCGTGCGTCCTTTGAAAATATTGTTCAACATCATATTGCAATTTGATTCGTTTTTCCAAAATTTTATTTTTAAGATTAAAAATTTTATTTTCACAATTAAAACAAGATATACGCATCCTTTCAAAGTGCATTCAAAAAGCAACATTTTTATTCTCTTGCCTATTTTCATAGCCTGCTTTATTCTGCTTAAAATATTCATTTTCGTGTATTCTTTTGAATTTTGTAAATGCTATAACGCTGGTAATTCTTTTTGTTTTGTCAAAAAAAGTCATTAGAATAATTTTTCGTTTTTTTAATACTCTGAAGAGACTTAAAGAGAAGTTTTGAATCATGAAATAAGTTGTCTCAAAAAGTTTCAAGATGCGCTAACTTTTTAATTTTTATCTAAAATCGCTGGCTAATGAACTTGACATTTATTTTAGGTTACTTAAAGAGTATACTAGAGGCTAATCCAATCTGTAAATTCTTCTGAAAGTCATCGCCCTACCAAACTAAATATCTGCAGACTCACAGACAGACTGACAAATTTTTAACAACCTGTTTTTCGGATTTAGAGGGTTTCAAAATGTGGATATATGATCTAAACTGGGGGGGGGGGGGCATATTTTACACAAATCCAATACTTTCTTTGATGAGAATGTAAAAATAAGAAATAAAAAGTTGGAATATTAAAAAGATGATCTTTCACAAAAAATTCACAAAATGACGAAAAAATGAAATAAAAATCACGGTGAATATTGTTGAAATAATTTATGTATTTTTTATTCATATGAAAATCTACTATAAAAAATACGTGGTATCGTATTCAATGTTGCGAGATAAACTAACATTCATTTCTATCATAAAAACTCGTAAGGCATTGCCCAATTTTTGAAACAATTTCATCCCATTTTTTAGAGAGAGAGAGAAGCATTTAACCAAGACCTTTTTTCTACATATTTGTTCCTATGCCAGGACAAGCTACTCAGTTTTCAAGTGTTTTGTTCGTAGCTTTTGTCGTTTGTCCAAAAATGTATTATTTTTATTTTTGATGCTGTTTTTTACGAATAAAATAAAAGCTACGTACCCTTTCAAAAATTTATTAATGAGAAATTTGTCGAACTTTTGGAAATGTGCAATTTTGGTTGATTCATCTTTTTCGCATTTTTCGTAGTTTGACCGAAAAACGAAATTTTCCATTTTTCATAATTTTTTTTGTGAGATCAAAATTTTAATTTGCAATGAAATTTAATTATTTTTTATTTCAGTCTTTTAGGGTGCTTAAAAATCAACGATTGTCTCTTTCTGCCTTTTTTTATCATGCGTTGTTTATGTTCAAATGCTCATTTTCGTTTGTTTCTTTGAACTTGTAAAAGCTGTAACTTTTGTACATTGTTTTTTATCGAAATAGTTGTGGGCATAAATTGTTCGTCTTTTTGCGCAATACGAGTATTCGTTTCTAAAAGATATTTTTTTCATTTTGAATGTATGTATTCTGATAATTAAAGTTTATTAAAAATTTGCAGATCTTTTTTGAATGAATACATCTTGTTTCCTCAGTTTTTTCGTAGCCTCTATCGTTCGTCGACAAATTTAATTTTGCTTTTTAATGCTGTTTTTTGCGCATTAAGTAAAAACTACGCATCCTAGCAAAAAGTTAATAACAGCAAATTTGTAGACATTTTTTGGCTCACCATTTTTTTCTGTTCACCTTTTGTTGTATCTTGCATAGTTTGACCGCAAAATCAAATTTTAGATTTATCATTATTGTTTGTGGAATATAAATTAGAGTTTTTGATTTTCCAGAAGAATTCAAGATTTTGTTAGAATAATATTTTAGGGTGTTCAAAATGCAACGTTTTTCTTCTTTTGGTTTGTTATTATATAGCAACTGTTTCTCTTGAATGAAAAAAGTGTTCTCAAAAGTTTTTAAAATATGTTCACTTTTTGAATTTGTATCCAAAATGGATGGCTAACGAGCATGACCTTCAGTTTCGGACAATAAAAGAGTATACTAAAAGCCAATCCAATATGTGAATTCTGTCAAAAGTGATTATACTAACAAAGTAAGAATCTACAGACGAAAGACGAACAGGCAAATAGACGGAGATACATATTCATAAAAACCTGTTTTTCGGATTCAGTGGGTCTTAAAACTCGGAATTGACAAAATCTGGAGGGTAAAATTTTACACATAAATAAAATACCTTCTCTGATTAGAATGTAAAAATTATCCAGGCTGGACATTTGCTCTAATTTTAGAACAATAGCCACCAGTCACAGTAAACCTAAATGACATTCTAGTAGCTATAAGACATTTAAATCAAATCTGTGCAGGACGCACTAGAGAGGAAACTAAATAATGGCAAACATTGATTATACAAATGCGCAGACGCTCACTGCGATTGGCACTTAAGAAATTACTGTACGGTCTTCAAGCGCTACTTTATCTAATTTAGATGACGAATAAAAATAATGTGAAGAACTCCGCTTTAATAAAAATGATATAAATTGACCTAACGCGCTGTAGCTTCATTTTACAAAGGGCCTAGGAGGGTAAGCATGCAAAAGTTGCCCCCGCACGTATCAAGTTCATATTTCCACTATAGATGGACATTGATGTGACATAAAATTCCAACAAAGGATAACTTAAAAATTTTATTTTTAGCGGAGTTATGGACAAGGAAAGAAAAATAAAAAAAGTCATTTTTCTCGA
>JAAAKG020137149.1:0-12985 GCA_010014905.2 Druon quercuslanigerum
AACTTCTCTTATTTTGATAATGTGATTATTAATTTTATATTCATTTTGTCTCAATCAACTAATATATCGCCATACGAGGGAGACCTATCTTTCGTCGCTAATGACCTTGATGTAGATGCGACGTTAAATAAAACTAATAAAAAAAAAACTTTATTATTTTGTTACACAATTTAAGCATAATTAAATTTTTTTTTCAAAAAGTCCCTGTTTGTTTAAAATTTTATCTGCTTCGTACAAAATTAGTCTTTCTATATTTCAAATTTGACGAGTTTGGTAGAAAATTAAATTATTTCGTTTAAAATTAATTTTTTAGTTTAAAATTCTTATTCTTTGGTTAAAAACGAATGAAAAATAGTGCTTGGTAGTAAATTCAACTATGTGGTTGAAAATGAAATTTTTTGTTTTTGAAAAGTGTTTTTTTTTACTAATAATTTGATCGTCCAAGTTTTAATTAAAAACATGATCCTTTTTAATGCAAAATTCAACTATTTGGCAGAAGTATAACTTTTTTCAATTTAAATTTTTCGGGTTGAAAAATAATTTATATCGATATAATAAGAAAAACCAACAATTTTTTATATATCATTTTCTTTTTTTTCGTTTAAAAAGTATGTTATATTTCTAGCTACAAATTATTCTTCTTTTGTTAATAACTTTATTATTTGTTATACAATTAAAATATTTCGTTGAAAATTCAGTTTTGTTCTTCAAAAATTTCCCTTTTGGTTGAATTTTTAACTGATTTGTACAAAATTAGTCTTTCTACTTTTAAAATTCTACGAGTTTGGTAGAAAATTAAACTATTTAGTATAAAATTAACTTTTTTGTCTACAATTTTTATTTTTTGGTAAAATATGAATGAAGAATAATGCTTCGTGGAAAATTCAACTGTTTCGTTGAAAGTGAACTTTTTCTCGATAATTAAACTGTTTTTAACAAGAATTTCTTTTGCTTGAAAATTTAAACGCTTTGCAAAAATTAGTTATTTTTGGTTGACTATTCGAATATTTGTTTAAAAATTCAATTTTGTCGTTTTTGAAAAGTGTTTTTTACTAATAATTTGATCGTCCAAGTTTTAATTAAAAACATGATCCTTTTTAATGGAAAATTCAACTATTTGGCAGAAGTATAACTTTATTCAATTTAAATTTTTCGGGTTGACAAATGATTTATAACGATATAACAAGAAAATCCAACTATTTGTTATAACAAAATTTCTTTTTCTTCGTTTGAAAAGTCTGTTATTAAATTTTTGCTTGAGAATTTATCTTATTTCGTTGAAAACTTTATTATTTGTTATACAATTTAAACATTTGGTTGAAAATTCAATCTTTTTTTCTTAAAAAAATCCCTTTTTTGGTTAAAATTTTAACTGCTTTATACAAAATTAGTCTTTCTATTTTTAAAATTCAACGAGTTTGGTAGAAAATTACTTTATTTAGTTTAAAATAAATTTTTTTGTCTAAAATTTTTATTTTTTGGTTAAAAATTAATGAAAAATATTGCTTGTTAGCAAATTTAACTATTTGGTTAAAAATTAACTTTTTTGTCGAAAATTCAATTGCTTTTAACAAGAATTTTTTTGCTTGAAATTTGAAAAATTAACGTTTCTATAGAAAAATTCGACTAAAAAATATTTGTTGATCAAAAATTACACTTTTTTGGTTGAGGATTCAATTTTTTTTTTAAAAATCACTTTTTGGTTGGAATTTTAACTGCTTTGTGCAAAATTAGTTTTTCTATTTTTAAAATTCTACGAGTGTGGTAGAAAATTAAATTATTTAGTTTAAAATTAACTGTTTTGTCCAAAATTCTTATTTTTCTATTAAAAATTAATGAAAAATAATGTTTGTTAGAAACTTTAACTATTTGGTGAAAAATTAACTTTTTTGTCGAAAATTCAATTGTTTTTAACAAGAATTTTTTTGCTTGAAAATTGAAAAATTAACGTTTCTATAGAAAAATTCGACTAAAAAATATTTGTTGATTAAAAATTACACTTTTTTGGTTGCGGATTCAATTTTTTTCAAAAAATCACTTTTTAGTTGGAATTTTAACTGCTTTGTGCAAAATTAGTTTGTCTATTCTTAAAATTCTACGAGTGTGGTAGAAAATTAAATTATTTAGTTTAAAATTAACTGTTTTGTCTAAAATTCTTATTTTTTTATTAAAAATTAATGAAACATAATGTTTGTTAAAAAATTCAACTATTTGGTTAATAATTAATTTTTTTGTCGAAAACAAGAATTTTTTTTGCTTGAAAATTCAAACACTTTGCATAAAATTCTTATCTTTTGTTGTTATTTTTTTTGTTACTGATAATTTGATCATCCAAGTTTTGGGTAAATAACTTTTTTTATTTAAATTTTTCGGGTTCAATAATTAATGTTTCTGTAGAAAAAGTCGACTTTTTGTCTAGAAAATGCAATTATTTGGTTACAAATTTTTCTATCTTGACTAAAAAATCTTTGTTGATTAAAAATTTTTCTTTTTTGGTTGAGGATTCAATTTTTTTTTAAATGTCCACTTTTTTGTAGAAATTTAACTATTTCAGATTTTTCATATTTTTTGGTTTGGATATAAACATTTACATCTTTATTCATAATTTTTCTCATTGATTGAAAAATAGAGTTTTTGTTTCCAAATTAATTCTGTTTATATAAATCTTATATCTCTGGTTGAAATTTCAACTATGTTGTTAGAAAATCTCGTTTTTTTTGTTTTTTGGTAGAAATGTAATCGTTTTTGATAAAAAAAATCTAGTTCGCTTAAAAGCTCAAAAATTTTTTTAAAATTTGTTTACTTAACTGCAAAACCTTTTTAAATTTAAATTAAAAATTTAAGTATTTCAGAGGAAATAAGTTTTTTTTTGTTAAAAATTAAACAATTTGAATTAATATTTTTCTTTTTGAACTGAAACCAATTTTTTAAAATTATTAAATTCTATAAAAAGCCCTAATTATCAATAAATGTTTGTGATAAATTTTTCAATAAAATCGCCTTTCGAATTATTAACTGATGCTCAGATTTCGCAATGGGTTGTGTGACAAAGATCCATATTTACATTTACATATCAATGCACTGAAATCGGAGAGCAGTTGATTAAAAGTTAATAATGAACTTGTTAGTTTTGTCGATATTTTCATTAGTGAAAAATCCATTCACTGAATCATAATCCTCTCAATTAAAAAAAAAAAATTTATTCGACATTCAATCCAATTGTCTTGCCACCACGTATGTATGAATATAATTCGCAATTATATTTTAAATATTAAATAAATTTTCAAATCTTTCGTAAGAAGCCATTTTTATAAATTGTTTCAATAAAAAAAACCTTTTACCTGTTTATTGAGCTTTTTTAGGATTACAAAGCAATTAGCTGAATTGATTTGTTCGAAGGTATTTTACTGCTTCTGTTTTACCTGGAGCTTAAAATCCTCAAAGTAGAGTTAACAGTTTCCATCCTGATTCAGAAAAAAAAATACAATGAAATTTGATTTAAAATATTTCGAAAAAGAAGCTCTTAAGGATTTGGAATGGTTTCAAAATTTGAAATTATTTTTTATTTCAAAAAATTAGTTTTAAGAGATTATCAAATTGTTTTTTTAACATTTACACAATTTGGAATATGAAAAAAGAATCACGAAGCATTTAAAGAAAATTTGAAAACTTTTAAACATTTAACTAAAATTTTCAAATATTTATAAGTTTAAAAAAAATGATTAAAATAATTTGGGACTTAATAAGATTAAAAATAAATTTAATTAAATATTTACATTTTTTTAAATCTTTTCATGGAATTTTGAAACATTTTAACGACTTCAAAAGTGGTTCAAGATAATAAAATAATTACAGAAGTCATTATAATATTGAGAGTTTTTTTCCAATAATATTGAAAGTATTTTAAAAGTTAAATATTTAACAAAATTTATAAAATCCTATCAAATAAAAAATTTTTCTAGATATGTTTTTGACGTATTGGAAATTTTCATCACTTTTTATTTTGTAACAGAAAATATTTTTCACTGCAAATTACTAATTGATTGAAAATTTTTTCCTCGAATAAAAATCTGTTTGATTTGAAAATTCATTTATCATGTAAAAAATTATTATTTTTATAGTTAAATGCTACTCTTTAGTAATTGAAATAAAAAATTTGTATTAAAATTTTAATTATTACATTTTTCGTTGAGAAGGAATCTTTTTTTGTTTGAAAATTCACCTGATTTATGGAAAATTATATTTATATAATCTGAAAAGAAAATTACCAAATAAACTGAAAAAATAAATAGTTATTCGAAATTTTTATTTTGTTTAGGAAATTATTTTTTGCCTTAAATTATAATTTTCTTGAAATTTTCCCTTTTTCTTCATTAAAAAATTGTTGCTAATAGAAAGTTAACTTTTCTTAGTTGAATTGAACTGTTTCAATTTAAAATTACATTTTTTTATTGAAATAGCAATTATTGCATATTTTGTTAGAAATCCATCTTATTTCGTTGAAAATTCAACAATTAAATTTAAACTTATATTTTTTGTTCAGATATGGATTTTACATACTTAAATATTAAGAAATTGTTTTAAGAAATTAGAATTTTAGAAAAATTATATTTATGTAAGCTTAAAAAGAAATAAACCTACAAAATAAAAAGTTATTCGAAATTTTTATTGGGTATTAAATGCGATTTTCCCCCTCAAATCCTTTAACAGGAATTTATCAATCTTAAATTTTTTGAAAAAATTTTCTTTAATTTTAGGAAAAGATTCCTTAAATTTTGTATTAATTAATAAAAATTGTTTTTAGTACAGTAAGATCAATTTTCCTAAAATGTTTATACTTTAAACAAACAAATTTTTGTGTGTGGAAATAATAGGGGATCCAAGCACAATCTTTTTGGTTAAAATTTCATTCTTTTTACTAAATTTTTTTTTGAAATTATTATAATTGAAATTCAAAAATTTTTGTAAAAACTCCTTGTTAGCTGAAAAAGCAACTATTTTATTGAAAAGTGGTCTTTGTTTACGAAAAACACAACGGAATGATTGATTTTTTTTGCTCTAAAAATAAAATTCATTTCGTAAAAATTTCATTTTTTTTGTTACAAATTTACTAGAGGAATCAACATTTTTGTTGAAAATTTAATTCAATATTTTTAATTTGAAATATTAACTGTTTCATTTTTGATTCATAATTCCTCGTTTTTAGTTGAAAATTTAATGCCTTGCATAAAACTTGATCTGCACTTTTAAAAATTAATTTATTTTGGTTAAAAATTTTTTAATTGTTGGAAAATTTATCTCTTTGATAGAAAATTGGACAGCTTTATAGAAAACTTGTCTTTTTGATTAAAAATTATTTATTACCTGAAAATTGAACTATTTGGTTAAAAATTCAAAAATTTTCTTGAAAATTCATCTCTTTGATAGAAAATTTGAACAACTTCATAGAAAATTTGTCTTTATGTTTAAAAATTAATTTATTACCTAAAAATTGAACTATTTGGTTAAAAATTAATTTGTTTGTTGAAGATTAATACTTGAGATTAAAAATTTAACTATTTTGTGGAAACTTCATCTTAAACTAAAATGTATCCATACCGGTTTTGGCTAAAAAATGATTTTTTTAGCTTAAAAAATGATTTTTTTAGCTTAAAAAATCAAATATTCAGTTTAAAATTTATGTAATTTGTTAAAAACTAATCTTTTTGTTCAATTCACTATTTTTTAATTTATAATAAAAAAATTTTCAATTTGAAATATAAACTGCTACATTTTTAGTTTATAAGTGCTCATTTTTAGTTGAAAATTTAATTGTTTAAAAATTGATCTGCACTTTTAAAAATTAATTTATTTTGGTTAAAAATTCAAATTTTTAAAAAAATTTTATTTCTTTGATAGAAAATTGAACAACTTTATAGAAAATTAGTCTTTTTCGTTAAAAATTAATTTGTTTGTAAAAAAATAATATTTTGGGTTAAAAATTTAACTGTTTTGTGGAAACTTCATCTTAAATTAAAATGTACCAATAACGTTTTTGACTAAAAATTGACCTTTTTCAGCTTAAAATTTCAAATATTTAGTTTAAAATCTATGTAATTTGTTAAAAACTAATCTTTTTGGTTAAATTCACTATTTTTGAATATATAACAAAATTATTTTTAATTTATGTCTTTGATAGAAAATTAAACAGCTTTATAGAAAATTTGTCTTTTTGGCCAAAAATTAATTTATTGCCTGAAATTTGAAATATTTGGTTTGGTTGAAAACTAATCTTTTTCGTTAAATTAACTAATTTTTAATTTATGAAAATGCATTTTTAATTTTAAATATTACCTGTTACACTTTCAGTTAATAATTCCTCGCTTTCAAATGAAAATTTAATTCCCTGTTTAAAGGTTGATTTTCACTTTTAAAAATTAATTTTTTGTTGTTTAAAATTCAAAAATTTTCTTAAAAATGTATCTCTCTGACAGAAAATTGAACAACTTTATAGAAAATTTGAATTTTTGGTTAATAATTAATTTATTTCCTTAAAATTGAACTATTTGTGTAAAATTTAATTTGTTTGTTGAAGATTAATATTTTGGGTTAAAAATTTAACTGTTTTGTGGAATCTTAGGCTAGAATATAATCTTTTCAGCATAAAAATTTAAATATTTAGTTTAAAATCTATGTAATTTGTTGAAAACTAATATTTTTGTTTAAATTCACTACTTTTTAATTTATGTAAATATATTTTTAATTTTAAATAATAACTGTTAAATTTTCGGTTGATAATTCCTTGTTTTTAGTTGAAAATTGAATTCCTCGTTTAAAAGTTGATTTGCACTTTTAAAAATTAATTTTTTGTTGTTGAAAATTTATCTCGATGATTGAAAATTGAACAACTTTATAGAAAATTTGTCTTTTTGGTTAAAAATTAATTTATTATCTAAAAATTGAACTATTTGTTTAAAAATTAATTTGTTTGTTAAAGATTAATATTTTGGGTTGAAAATTTAACTATTTTGTGGAAATTTCATCTTAAATTAAAATGTATCTATACAGGTTTCAGCTACAAATTGATCTTTTTAGCTTAAAAATTTAAATATTTAATTCAAAATCTATGTAAATTGTTGAAAACTAATATTTTTGGTTAAATTCACTATTTTTTAATTTATAATACAAATATTTTTGATTAAAACTATTAACTGTTACATTTTTGGTTAACAATTATTTTTTTAGTTGAAAAGTTAATTCCTTGTTTAAAAATTGATCTGCACTTTTAAAAATTAATTTATTTTATTTAAAAATTCAAAATTTTTGTTGAAAATTTAACTCTTTGATAGAAAATTAAACAACTTTATAGAAAATTAGTCTTTTTGGTTAAAAATTATTCTATTACCGGAAAATTGAACTATTTGGTTGAAAATTAATTTGTTTGTTGAAGATTAATATTGTGGGTTAAAAATTTAACTGTTTTGTGGGAACTTCAACATGATTTAAAATGTATCTATACCAGTTTTGGCTAAAAATTGATCTTTTTCAGCTTAAAAATTCAAACAATTAGTTAAAAATCAATGTAATTTGTTGAAAACTAATCTTCTTGTCTAAATTCACTATTTTTTAATTTATAATAATTATATTTTTAATTCAACTTAAACTGTTACATTTTCGTTTGATAAGTCCTAGTTTTTAGTTGAAAATTTAATTCCTTGTTTAAAAGTTTATCTGCATTTTTAAAAATTCATTTATTTTGTTTAAAAAATCAAAATTTTTGTTGAAAATTTAACTCTTTGATAGAAAATTGAACAACTTTATAGAAAATTTGTCTTTTTGGTTAAAAATTAATTAGTTTGTTGAAGATTATTATTTTGGGTTCAAAATTTAACTGTTTTTTGGAAACTTCGTCTTAAATTAAAATGCATCTATACCTTTTTTGGCTAAAAATTCAAATATTTTGTTTAAAATTCATGTAAATTGTTGAAAACTAATCTTTTTGGTTAAATTAAATATTTTTTAATTTGCGGTAAAAATATTTTTAATTTGAAATATTAATTGTTACATTTTTTGTTGATAATTCCTCGTTTTTAGTAAAAAATTTAATTCCTTTTTTAAAAATTGATCTGCACTTTTAAAAATTAATTTATTTTGGTTAAAAATTCAACATTTATTTGAAAATTTATCTCTTTGATAAAAAATTAAACAACTTTATAGAAAATTTGTCTTTTTAATTAAAAATTAATTTATTACCTGAACATTGAACTATTTGGTTAAAAATTAATTTGTTTGTTGAAGCTTAATATTTTGGCTTAAAAATTTAACTGTTTTGTGGAAACTTTATCTTAAATTAAAATGTATCTATACCGGCTAAAATATAATCTTTTTTAGCCTAATGATTCCCAAATTTATTTTTAAAATTTATGTAATTTGGTAAAAACTAATCTTCTTAGTTAAATTCACTATTATTTAATTTATACAAAAATATTTTTAATTTGAAATACTAACTGTTTCATTTTCGGTGGATAATTTCTCATGTTTAGTTGAAAAAATAAATTCCTTATTTGTAATTTGATCCGCACTTTTAAAAATTAATTTATTTTGTTTGAAAATTCAAAATTTTTGTTGAAAATGTATCTCTTTGATAGAAAATTGAACAACTTTATAAAAAATTTCTCTTTTTGGTTAATTTAAGTTTTTTGGGATAATTATTTAACTATTTTTTTTTTAATTTCTCTTATTCATTTAAAAAATAACTTATTGCCTGAAAATTTAACTATTGGGTTCAAAATTTATACTTTTTGTGCCTGATATAATTTTCTTGGTTTAAAATTCATGTCCTTGCCGAAAAGTTAAAATTTTGTTTAAAGTTGATGCATTTTTTAAAGGACTTGTTGCTTTTATAAAAAATTAATCTATTTTACTTAAATATATATGCAAATATATATGCAACTGTTTATGAAACTTTTTGTTAAGAATTCATCTTTTTTATTTAAAATTAAACTATTTTGTAACTGAAACCCAAAAAGGATAAATTCAATAATAATTGTTAATAATAATTTTTAATTTATTTAATAATAACTATTCAAAAGGATGAATTTTAAATCATAAATCTAACAGTTGCATTTTCAGTTAAACGAGTTAATTTTAACCATATAAAACGAATTTTCAATAAATCAGTTCAAATTTCAACCACACAAATAAATTTGGTTAAAAAATTAATTCTTCACAAAAAATATTAATATTTAGATATAAAAGACGAATTTTCTACAAACTATGTTAATTTTATAATAAATAGTTTAATTATTAGTTTAAAGATTAATATTCAACAAAAACAGAATGTTCATAGAAATAGTTGAATTTAAAAAAAAATTTTGAACTAAACAAAAAAGGATTAGTTTTGAGCAAAAAATGTAAAGTTTACATTTTATTCACAAATGATTTTAATTTTAAACCAAAGACAGGTGATTAAAAAAAAATTGAACCTAATTTCATTATTAGACAATAACGATGAAGCCGAGAAAAGATTTTTCATTGAAAAAAAAGTTTAATTAAAAATAATGAATTTGCCTTGAAAAAAGACGAATGTTCTACAAAAAAAAATCTGAATTTTCAACAAAAATTATTTTAATTATTTAATATTATTTGTCGACGTATTTTTCTAAAAAATAAATTATTATAAAATGCGGAAATTAAATTTAGAGACTTGGAAGTTTTTTTACGACATTTATGGCTGACAACAATGTTGAAGTTATAAACATATTTTATAGAATTATTACTTATTTCCATAGGTTTCGAGATAAAAAAGCCGCTGATCCATCTTCTGGAATATAATTCCAATTTAAAGAGAAAATAAATCCGATCATAAATTATTATATCCATACTAAAACATAATGTAAGCAGTTAAAATAGTTAGCGGGGTTTTTTATTTGAATTTAAATATTTTTTTATGAAAAAAGAATAAAGAAGATAATGGTCTCGTAGACGATATCAGGATTCGATTTTACTTTCTAGTTTTCATGCGCTATTTTCTAGGGAGATAGCTTCGTATTTTTTTCCCTTTTTAGATATTGCCTATTTCATGTAGACTCTGAGTTTTCTTGTGAGAGTCTGGGTATTATAAATTTGCTTCTTAATGGAGAAAATATCCCAATGGCGAAAGCAGCTCTATAAAAATATGTATATAAAGAGTAAATATATAAAAAAAAACGATTTTTATTCCAATCTTCCTTCTTCGACTTTTTTCAATGCCGCTTGGGTCATTAAAAAAATTAGAAGGAAGGAGTGTTGACAAATTAAAAAAAAAGATAAATATATTTTAATTTGCAATAAAAACCAGCTAAATTAAACCAAAAAAAATACAATTTTTTAACAAAAAAATTGAACTTTCGATAATACAAGATGAATGGTCTCCAAAGTAATTGAATTTTCAATTAAACAGTGCATTTTTCGATAAAGAAAATTAATTCTTAACTGAAAGAGATCAATTTTATCGAAAAAATGAAATATCTACATTTCTATTTCAAAAATTAATTTTCAACCAAAAAAAGCAAAAATAAATTTTCAATAAATTTCGTTAAATTTTTAACCGAAGAAGTAAACGTTTAACTGAAATTATGTATTTTTAATAAAAAAAATTAATTTGCAACCAAATAGTTGAATTTTCAACCCAGGAGATAAATTTTCTACCAAAGAAAATTGGAAAAGTGCAGATCATAGAAGAGTTAAGATCTTCAAAAAAATTAAGGGTTAAACAGTCACAGCATGTGTTCTAGTTTATATTTTACTTTTCTTTAACAAGTTTTATTAGTTTCTTTTTTTCTTGTTGCCTTTCTTATTTTTATTTTATATTTATCTTATTTATATTTATTTTGAAAAAACTGGAAAAGGGTTTGATATTAATAAAAATTCCTTTACAGTTACGATCTTGGCCAAAATTTTGATTTCTATACTCTTTAACTTCTAAAATTCTTAAATTATCCAATTTTTCAAATTAATACTTTAGTTTTTGAAATATGAATGGAAATTGTTTAAAACTTATTCCTGAAGATTTATTCTCTTATTTAGATAATTAACAAAACTAGAAGAAAGGAATGTTGCTAAATTCAAAAAAAAATACAAAGAAATATTTCAATTTGAAATAAATACCAGCTAAATTATACCAAAAAATACAATTTTTCAACAAAATAGTTGAATTTTCGGTTAAAAATACATTTTTCAATAAAGAAAATTAATTTTCAACTGAAACAGATCAATTTTGTAGAACAAATGAAATAGCTATATTTCTATTTACAGAAAATTAATTTTCAACCAAAAAAAGCAAAAAGGAATTTTTAACCCAGGAAATGAATTTTCACAAAAAAAAATATGAAAAGTTAAGATCATAAGATCACAGAACAGTTAAGGCCATAATAAAAAATAAAGGATTAAACAACAACGGCATTTGTTCTAGTTTTAGTTTTACTTTTCTCTAACAATTTTTATTAATTTCTTTTTTTTCTTGTTGCCTGTCTTATTTTTATTTTACATTTATCTTATTTATATTTATTTTAAAAAAGCTGGAAAAGGGTTTGATATTATTGAAAATTCCTTTACAGTTATAATTTTGGTCAAAATTTTCATTTTTATACTCTTCAACTTATAAAATTCTTAAATTATACAATTTTTGAAATTATTTAGTTTAGTTTTTAAAATATGAATTAAAATTGGTTTGAACTTATTCCTGACGATTTATTCTTATATTTGGTTAATTAAAAAAAACTATAAAAAAGGATTGTTGCCAAATTCAAAAACAAAGACAAAAAACATATTTTAATTTGCAATTAAAGCCAGCTAAATTAAACCAAGAAATACAATTTTTCAACAATATAATTGAATTATCAATAAAAAAATATGCATGGTCTCCGAAATAATAGAATTTTCGATTACAAAATACATTTTTAATGAAGCAAATTAATTTTTAACTGAAAGAGATCAATTTTATAGAAAACATGAAAAAGCTACATCGCTATTAACAAAAAAAATAATTTTCAAGCAAAAACAGCAAAAAGGAATTTTCAACCCCGGAGATGAATTTTTGACCGAAAAAATGAAAAGTTAAGGTCATAATCAAAAATAAAGGGTTCAAGAATTACTGCATTTGTTCTAGTTTTAGTTTTACTTTTCTCTAGCACTTTTTCTTTAATGCTTTTTTTGAATGCCATGGGGACAATTAAAAAAAACTAGAAGGAAGGAATGTTGCAAAATTCAAAAAAAAATACAAAAAATATTTTAATATGCAATAAAATCAGCTAAATTAAACCAAAAAATACATTATTTCAAAAAAAATGAATTCTCAATCAAAAATATCCATTGTCTCTAAAATATTTAAATATTTAAATAAAAAATACATTTTTCAATGAAACAAATTAATTTTCAACTGAAAGGGATCAATTTCTTTAGATAAAATGAAATGACTACATTTCTATTGAAAAAAAAGTTAACCACAAAAAGCAAAAATGAAGTTTCAATAAATTTAGTTAAATTTTGAATCAAAGAAGTAAACGTTTAACTAAAATTATCCAACAGAACAGTTAAGATCATTAAAAAAATAAAGGGTTAAACAACCAAGGCATTTTTTCTATTTTTCATTTTACTTTTCTTTAACAATTTTTATTAATTTCTTTATTTTTTTCTTGTTGCCTTTCTTATTTTTATTTTACATTGATCTTATTTATATTTATTTTGAAAAAGCTGGAAAAGGGATTGATATTATGAAAAATTCCTTTACAATTACAATCTTGGTCAAAATTTTGATTTTTATACTCTTTAAATTCTAAAAGTCTTGAATTATACAATTTTTAAAATTATTTAGTTTAGTTTTTAAAATATGAATTAAAATTGGTTTAAACTTATTCCTGAAGATTTATTCTTATATTCTCTTTTTTAAAAAATCTGGAAAAGGGGTTAATCTTATGATATACATTTTTTTGGGCAGGGGAAATGAGGGGAGGCGAATTAAGGGCAG
>JAAAKG020137150.1:0-12984 GCA_010014905.2 Druon quercuslanigerum
ATCCAACTCTAACCAAAAATGTCTTCGACATGTTGGACTGTAACCATCTTAAGCCTGTGACAACATTTTAATTTTTAATTTTTATAATAATAATAATAATTTTTTTTATATAATAATAATAATAATAATAATTAATAATCTAGAGGTCACTTACTTACTCACCTTCAACGCTCGCCGCCACTGGTTAAGATGGTAGCTCTAAGGATGCATCCAGAGGTGACTGTTGTCATCTCCTACGCTCGCGACCACTGTTTAAGTATAACAGCGGTAAAAGTCGAACTTCAAACTACACCATGCTCGTAATTTTGTACTCGCTACATCATCGCAAGAGGTTTCAAACATCGTATTAAATTAACTTATAACATCCTCATCTCATCAGTCACTTAACTTAGTACGTGGCTAGTATGACAAATCGCTTTCACTGGAGTAAAATTTGAAGAAAAGAAACAATAATAATAAACCCCATCGTGCATTTGGTTGCAACCCAGTCCGTCAATTATGGGGTAAACCCCTAAATTTTTCCAATATGTTGTCAGTTGTTGAAGTCATCTAAAAAACATTTACAATTTGAGTTCTTCTTTATTCATAATTTTTACCCTAAGGGTTTACATGACTTGCACTCCTTACAATATTTCCTCTTACGAGCGGCCGAAAGCGAGAGTGCAAGTGCAAGCGAGATAGGGAGAATGAGAACGCAAACGCATCTTAGTCTACTCATGCTATTACATATCCATTACTTACAACCTTTATGCTTCTAGCCCAGGCGACTTCCGTTTCCTTTTTCTTTCACTTTTTTTGCTCTCCGATTTGCCATATTTCCACATGCATCCTCTCATTCACTCTCATTTGCTCCCCTAGCACCCTCCAACTCCTTCATCAATTCTTCTCCTAATCCATCCTCCCCTAGAATCTTAACCACATTCTCTTACCATCTTCGTTGATCCTCCATTACTCTCCTACACCCTTCCTATACGTGCTCCCATGTTTCCTCCTCCCATTCACATATTCTACACTTTCTGTTCTCTTCCTTTTCCCAATACATCTCTTCTCTTACCCTGTTTCCCAATCTAAATCTTGCCATTCTGGTCTAACTTCTCTCTCCCCACCCCTTTTCTAAATATTTTAGCAAACCTTTATTTTTTATCATCTTATACCATTTATTGTATTTTGGTTCCTCAATAATCCCCCATCTTTCTATTAATTGCCTTTCTCTGTCCTTTTTTCCAATTCTTCATAGTTTACTCCAGTTCCATCTTCCATGTCTCTAGCATTCAAGAACTCCCTCCTTTCTTCTTCCCATCTCGTTAATTCTATCGCCCTCCCTCTCCTCTCTTCTACCTCCATCAAACACTTTCTCGACAGCTCCCCTCCCTTTCCCTCCCACAGCTCCAGCTCAAATTTCCATGCCCTCTTTCCCGCTCTGATGCCTAATTTATCCCTTTGCTTCTTCTCTCATGATATATACTGGCGTCCTCTAATGTATCTCTAATGTCCACATTATATACCTTTCTTGTAAACTCTTAATATCTTTCCTTTCTTTCCATCTCCATATTTCTACCCCATAACCAAATTCTTCTCCTCCATTTTTTTAACCTTCGTTTTCCTATTCCCCATATCTTTTTCATTGACCCTGCTTCTTTTTTATCCTTTCTCTTATATGAGCTCTATGATCTCCATTCTTTTGTAAAATATATCCCAAATATTTAAACTCCTTCATGTCTTCCACATTTATTCCCTACCATCTCCCCCCCCCCCCAACCTTTTCTTCTCATTTCTTCGTCCAAGTCTGATATTAATATATTAAATAAAAGTGGACTCGGAGGACATCCTTGTCTCACTCCTCTCACCAACCAGAAGCTATCTCTTATTTGTTCTCCTACCTTTACCCAGATTTTTGTCTCTCTAAAAATTTTCGATACTCTCGTTATTAATCCCTCTCTTATCCCCTTTTACACCATAATTTTTTCTATTTCGCCTCTGTCTAATGAGTCAAACGCTGCCTTTAAGTCCACGAACATTTATATCATTGCCCTTTTTTCCCTTTTAATCCTCCTATTTATTAGATAGTTCAGAACAACTGCATTCTTCAATCTCTTCGACAAAACAGTTACATATACTTTATACAGTGTTGGTATCAGCGTCACACTTCTATAATCTTTAACCTCCTCTCCTTTGCCTTTATTTACTATTGGTACCACTACCCCTTCTTTCCATAACTCTGGCCACCCCTCTCCTCTCCATACTCGATTACATATTATCCATGCCGATTCCTCTAGTTCTGTCCCCCCATATTTCCAGACTTCATTTGGGATCTAATTTATACCAGGTGCCTTTCCAACCTTCATTATTCCTAACTCCTTGAGTATTTCTTTTCTTATGATGCCCTCTTTCTCATCGCATTCTCTACCATATTTTCTCTCATCCTGACTTTTGTCTCTACTCCTCCTAGCAAATAGAAAAAACATTGCTTCCATTCTACCATTTCAATATCTTGGTTTACTCTTTTTCTTCTCCTTCTTTCTCTATTTACTACCGTCCATACATCTTTTCCGCCCTAACCTTCTCTGCCTCTTCCTCAAACCAATAGGTTATTTCAAAGGTTTATTCTCATCCTCTTTCTTTTGATCACACAACTCAGAATACTCTTTATTTTTTCTCCTATATTCTTCCCTATTAATTTTTTCTTTTCTCCACTTTCTTGATTCCTTTCTGACCTCCTTCTTTTTCTCTTTACAATACTCATCACATCCACTTCTATTCCCCTCTTTACTAACTTCATTTTTGCTTGTGCACTTTAATCCTCTTTTTACTTCTCCTACCACTTTATCCATCTCCTCGTCCACATTTCTCTCTCCCATTTTGATATTTGTTACCTTTTCTCTAAACTGTTTTTTTCCTTGCCTTGAACAATCCCCTTTTCCTGCACTCTTTACCTTTGACCCCTATTTATGCATATTACTATTACTTTTTTCTCCCTTTAATGTCACTATTAAGGAAAAGTGATCCGAATCAATACCTACCTCTAATTTCTTGACTATCTCTCTTACCTCATCATCTATTATCATATAATCAATCAAAGTTAACTTTTCTCCTTCTGACCGTGTATATTCTCCTTCCTCATCTTCCTATATATTTCCGTTTAAGATAAACCATCCTAACTCCTCCAAATACTTTAACAACTTCCTACCCTCCCTCCTTTATCTCCTGCTCTCGCATTGAAATCCCCACCTATTATAAGCCTACTCTCTTCTTTAATTTCTTCCATCATTTCTTTTAACTCCTCTGCTTTCTCCTGCATATCTCCGTTCACATATACCCCCACTATCTTCCACTTCTCTCCCGCATCTTTACCTCTTGTACTATTATTTCTTTTTTTTGTTCTTTCCTCTCCTTCTATCTTTACATAATATACATTCATTTCTCACTCCCATCACCGTTCCCCCATTGCTCTGTCCTTTTTATTCTTTCTCTTTTTATTTTGAACTTGCCATTTGTAACCTCTTGGTAATCTTCCCCTTACTCCTTCCCGGCCCTTTTCATCTAGCCACGTCTCCATCATTATTACAACATCTTATTGTGTCAAATATCTTATAAATTCCCTATCCTTTCTCTCTAAACCTGCTATATTCCAGTAACATATCCTCCATTCTTGCCTACATTCGCTTTTTTTTTTGCCTCTTACTATTTCTAATTTTCCTATATCCCGTTCCTTACTTTCCTAGTTTCCCGGCACCTTATTTATTAGGAACTCTTCCCTTTCTTTATCCCAATTTCACCACACTCCGTCTATCTGTGTTCTCCCATATTTAACGCAGGTTCTTATTCCCTTTTTTCTTTCCTCTTCCGCTTTTTACCTTAACTTATATTGCATCCTCCTTTCTAACCATGTCAAATCATCCTCTATTCTCTCCGAGCTTCCATATAACATCCTCTTCTTTGTCATCACTTTCCTCTTACGTTTCCATTTCTTTAGTTTCACCAGTACCATTCTCTCCCCTCTTCGAACTTCCCTTTCTTCACTTAGCACTTCCTCTATCTTTACCTTAGCGTGACTCCTTCGTAGTACTCCTTTCACTTATTCCTACATCTCCTACCCCTCTAATCTTATACCCTTTATAACTCTGTTTCTTTTTCTTTCGTGTCCTCTTTATTAAGGTTCTGTTTTTGTCAGTCTTTCCTTCTCCGTATTCCCACTCTCGCCCCCACCCAGATCCCGGTTCGAGCTTTCTATCTTCCTTATCGTAAATTGCATTTCCTCTACCTTTTTATTATTATCATCCTCCTTCTCTAGTTTCTGCTCCAACGACTGCATCCACTTTTCTTACTGTTCCCTAGCTTCTTCCCATTTTCTTATTTCTTTCCTAATTTCAGCCATTTCTCGCCTAATTTCTTTCCTATTACTTCTACCATGACTTAGCGAATTTCTTTCAGTCTTCACTCTTTCCTCTAACCTTCGGTTTCGTCTCTTGTTTCCTTCAGCCCTCTTACTATTCTCACCCTTCTCTACAAAACTCTGCTTTTCCGGCAGCTATCTAAACTTTTTTGGATATTTTGAGTTAGAACCTAAATCTCCGTTCTCTTCACTGCTTCCCCTCTCACCTCGCTTCCTTTTGATAAAAGCCTTAATCGATCCCACGCTTTTTGCTCTTTATCTCTCCTTTTCTATAGTTTTCTTGTAATTTCCCCTTTCCTTCCATTCTTTGATCTCCTCTTTCTATGTACTGAATACTTCTTGCTCTAAATCCGATTTTTCCTCGATGTTACTCTCTTCGCTATCTATGAATCCAATTTCAAACATTCCCGCATTCTACCCTTTCGTGCCTCTATCGTCGCGTGCTGGTACCTGTCTCGTCTTTCTCCATCCCTGCCCAACCCTGCTACTACTAACCCGATCAACCCAGTCCTCCCACCCTGTCACAAACCTCAAACCAACCTAACCTCAACTTTCACACAAATCTGCCTCAATCCTCAAAAATATCTCTATCCCCTTTTTAACTTTACAATCCGTCAAACAATCTCTTACATCCAAACCCTTCTATACACTTCCACAATTTACTCTCCCCAAATTTCACCCCAATTATCGGAAAAACTCAGCATGCCCAATTCCCACTACTTTACACTTTCATGCCGGAAACGGAAGTCCCAATTTGAGTTATCATTAACATTTTTGCAAACAAAATTAATATTTCAAATAACTATTTTTAAGATTGTTCGTTTTAATGTTATATTAATATAATTTTTTCAATAATTTTTAGAAAAATTAAACGGATTTTTTAAAATTTCAGACATAACAAATGAAAATTTCAAAAATTAAAATTAAAATACATTTAAATTTATCTAAAAAATATAACTTTTCAAAAAAATAATTCAATCCCCAACCAAAACCAAATTTCATTTTTCAGCTAATTATAAATTTAACCAAAAAAACATCAACTATTTTCCAAGAGAGGCGAATTTTCTACGCATAAGTTGATTTTTTTAAATCGAAAAAATGTTTTTTTTACAAAAAGTTCATTTTCAAGAATATAATTGAATTCTTAACCAAATACGTTGAATTTCTATCAAGAAGATTTTTTTTTACCAAAGAATACTAATTTTCTACCCAAATTATCAATCTTCCACAAAAAACGACTTTATAACAAACTAGTTATACATTTAACCAAGCAGTTATAATTTTAACAAAAAATATTAATTTTTATCCAAAAGGATTGATTTTCTGCCAAAAAAGAAATTTTTTATCAAAATGATTAATTGTTCAACCAAAGGGATGAACTTTTTACTAATTTCATAAATTTTTAAACAAAGATTCAGTCTAGAATAAAAAAAAATATTTAAAAAATAAAGATAACTTTGAATACAAAAAAAATTATTCAATGATTATTTATTTTGCAATATTTATTGCTTATTTTCTCTAAAGTTAACGAAATATAATTTTTCTGGGTTTCTCGAGAAAATTTGACAAGATTTTTGAAGATTTCAGATCAATCGGACATCAATCAAACTTTTAAAATATTTTTAATTATTTGAAAATTCCAACAACAAAAAACCTAAATATCTTTTAACTGACTCGAATTTTTCCTAAAATTGGTTTAAAATCATCCAGATTAATTTTTGAACATTTTGGAAATCTTTTATAATGCTTTATAATGTTTATAAGTATTCTCCCTTAAAAATTTTGGTTGAAAATTTAACTGCTTTGTTTGAAATTAATTTTTCTGTATGAAAATTTAACTATCCGAGTTGAAGATTCATCAATTTAGTTAAAAATTTATTTCTTAGTTTGAAAATTGAATAATTTTGTATGAAAATCCTTTTTTTTATGAAAATTATTTTATTTTTTAATAAAAATTACCAATTATTGTTTGAATATTAATATATTTTATTCAAGAGTAAAGTTTTTTGATTGAATAAAGATAATTTTAGTTTTAAATTTATATCGTTGGTCCAAAATTTAACTAGTTTATTAAAAATAATTTTTCTGAATGAAAATTTAACTATTTCAGCAGAAGACTCATTGTTGTGTTAAAAATTAATCTTTTTGTTTGAAAATTAAACAATTTTGGTTAAAATTTTTTCTTGCAGATTAATTTTTTTAATTGAAATTTTGCTATTGAATTTTGCTTGAGATATTTTTATTTAAAGAAATCTTTCTTTTGAAATTTTTTTTGTTTAAAAATTCCATTGCATGATCAAGATTTTTTTGTTATTTGGAAAAATTAAAAATATTTAATTAAAACTTTATGTATTTTGTAGGAAATTTATACTTTTGTATAGAAAAATAATTTTTTTGGAAATTTAAATGTTTGGTTGTTTTTGTTTGACTTAAAATGTCTTTGATTTAAAATAAAAATATTTTTTGTTGATATGTCAGCTATTGAATTTTTTCGCTGAAAATTAATTTTTTTCAATAAAAATTTAATTATTCCAGTTGAAGATTTAGAAATTTAGTTGAAAATTTTTTAGTATAATAAGTTCCTTATTTTTTATTTGAAAATTTATTTATTTGGTTGAAAAATGTATTCTAAGTTAAAAATAATAATTGAAATAAATAAATAATAAAATAATTGAAAACTATTTAGTTAAAAATTAATTTTTTTTTAACTTCAGATTTACATTATCTATTTGTAATTAAAAATATATGTTTTTTAATTAAAAAAACAAATTTTTATTTAACTAAAACATTTTTCGTTGAGATTTAAGTTTTGTTATTGTAAAATTAACTGCTTTTGGTTGAAATTTCAACTCCTTATTAATAATATTTTTTTTTGTTGAAGATTTATAATTTAATTTGAAAATTCACCTCTTTGTTTAAAAATTTAACTATATTTTTTGTTCAAAATTCTTTTTTTTTAATTAACCTTTGTAACTCATAACTTAACTATTCCATTTTTGCTTAAAAAATTATGTTTTGTATTTAAAAATTCATCTCTTCTTCTGGAAAATTAATCTTTTTTTGTTAAAAATTTAACTATTTTGTTGAAATTGTAATATATTTCAACTTTGAATTAATTATACAGTGCCCACATTAATTTTATTTTAAAAAATGTATAACCTATTTAAATCTCGTGCCAAATTCATCACCAATGGGGATACTAGTAACAAAAAAAGAGCCAATTGGGTATGTTCACTTCAATCGCCAGGTAACTTCACTTCGTTGATTGCCGAGGGGAAACAAGGGACCAAATGCATGAGATCCGGTCCAATTTTTGCCCTATTTTGGTAATATCTTCATTAAAACTAATTTTTTCTGTATGAAAAAAATAGTTTTTATTTGTTCCGAACTATTTAAAAACATAATAAAATAATAGTAATTATCATTCATTACGAAGATATTACAGAAATAAAGTTTTGTTCCATGCACTTGATTCATTGTTTTCCCCCCACAGTTTTAACGAAGTGAATCTAGCTGATGGTTGAAGCTAATGATATAATCATTTTTCATGTTTGTCACTGAACCAATTACAAGTGGTTTCTGATAAGAAACCTAACCTTATCTGCCATCGAGGTTCCTAACCTAGAACGGACGATGATCTGAACTATAAATTATTCTAAACAAAATATAATTTCTCTGTAGGCTGATGTCATATTGTTATTTACGGATCGTTGATTGTATCATACTTGTTAGGACGTCTCTTTCATAACATGTCCTTTTCTCACTCGCGTTGTCGAGAATGTTGAATCGTTAAATCGGCAAACTGCAAAGAGTTCGAAGAAATGATCGTGATACGTTCGTGCTTCTTTTTTCATGTAAAAATAAATGATGATAGTGGTTAGGGAAGTGTTTTATAATTTATATGTTAGTGAGGTTACGAGAACACACCCGGTGAAATTCCCTCGATTGACTCTATTTTGAGCAGATTTGTCATACTTTCTTCACTCAAGAAACAGCAGCCACATCAAATATCAAAATGGTTTTCGAATCAATTGTGGCCGAACTTTTGAACAAAGTTTTGGGAGAGTACATTCAAAATTTGGACTGTACTCAGCTCAAATTGAGCTTGTGGGGTGGTAAGAATTTCTGTATTTTTCTTGAATTTAAATACGTGTCCTTCGTAATACGTTAAAAATGTATATTTCGATGCTGAAAATAATTTGTTTGTTTACATTACTTCGATCGAAACAAATTGGAATAACCGTGACAAATTGTTGCGAACTGGGAAATGACCAGGAATATCTTTTGTTTGACGACTCAACTTTGTGGCTAAAAATCTCGGATTTTTTTTATTTAACTTAACTGTTTTTTATTGAAAGTTCAAATCTTTCAGATAAAAATTAATTCGTTTTGGTTTGAAAATAATCTTATTTCGGCTGAAGATTATACCATTTCGTTCAAATTTCGATCTTTTTGTTCAATTTAAAAGTTTGTGATTTAAAAATCAAAATATTTTGGTTATAAAATTTCAAATATTACATTTTGAGTTCATCTTTTTTTTTAACTTTCCACTATTTATTTGACTGTAAGTTAAACTACTTTCTTAAATATTAATTTTTTCAATTAAAAATTTAACTACATATTTAATTTTTGTTTACAAATTTATATTTTTCAGTTCAAAGTTTTAGAAGAAAATTTATTTTTTTAGTTGAAAATTTATTCTTTTGGATAAAATTTTTTCTTTTTTAGTTAAAAATTCGAAATCATTTGAATTAATTTTTTTTTTAAATTTAAAAATTAAACTATTTTGTTAAAAATTGCTTCTTTTTAAGCTTAAAAATTAATTTTGTCGCTAAAATTTAATTATTTTTCAATTCGAAATTTTATATTTAAAATAAAAATATTTTCTATCAAAAATGTTATTTTTTGGCACTAATTAGTTGAAAGTTGAACTATTTTCTTAAAAATTAATTTTTTTGGTTGAAAATAATTATTTTTTTTGGGTTTCAATTTTTTTTTTAACCGAAAATTTAACTATTCGCTTTTTTTACAGATTTATCATTCTAGTTCATACTTTTGTTAGAAAATCTATTTTCTTGGTTGGAAATTTATCTTTTTGGTTAGAAAATTTCTTTCTTTAATTGAAAGTATAATTATTATATTTTTAGTTGAAAATACATGTTATATATTAATCTGTTTTGGATGAAGATCAACTATTTCGTTCAAATTTCGTTTTTTTTTGTTCGAGTTGATAGTTTTTATTTAAAAAGTGTTTTTCTTTTTTTCGAAAGTAATTTTTTAAACTATAAATTCAACTAATTAATTTTGATTAAAAAATTATCTTCTTTAGTTTAAACTTTTGATGGAAAGTTTATTTTCTTGATTAGAAATTAATCTTTTGTTTTAAAATTTATTTCTTTGATTTGAAAGTTTAAATATCCCTTTTTCGTTGATAACTCATGAATTTGGTTCAAAATTCGTATTTCTTGTAGTTAAAAATTTATCTTTTTGGTTCAAAATTAATTTTTGTTGGATGAAGATGCAACTATTTGGATGAAAGTTTATTTATTATCATGTTAAACATTCTCATTTTTTAACTTAAAATTAATCTTTTTTGGTTGAAGATTAATCATCTTAGTTGAAAATTAGTTTTTTTGGTTGAAAATAAATTTGTTTTTATCTTTTCAAATAATTTTTTTAATTGAAAATATTGTGATTCAATTTTTGTTTAAAAATCTCTCTTTTTTTAGTCAAACTTTTGGCAGAAAATTTATTTTATTGATTGGAGATTCATCTTTTTGGTTAGAAAATTTCATTCTTTAATTGAAAGTTTAATTATTCTATTTTTAGTTGAAAAGTCATGAATTTCGTTAAAAAGTTTTTTCATGTAGTTAAAAATTTATCTTTTTGATTAAAAATTAATCTGTGTTGGATGAAGATGCAACTATTAAGCTGCAAATTTATTTATTTTTTTAAAATAAAAATTCTCCTTTTTTAAATTAAAATTAATCTGTTTTGGTTGTAAATTCATCATCTTAGTTAAGTATTCATTTTTTTAAAAATAAGTTTGTGTTTTGGTTTTTAAAATTAATTTTTTAAACTGAAAATTTATTTATTAAATTTTTCTGAACATTTTTCTTTGTATACAAAAATTTTTCTTTGTATAAAAAAATGTATCTTTTCGGTTAAAAATTAATCGGTTTTGGTTGAAGATTAAACTGTTTCGACCAAATTTTTTTTCAATTCGAAAGTTTTCATTTTAAATAAAAATATTTTGTGTGTAAAATTTCAACTATGACATTTTTCGTTAAGAGTCCTTTTTTTGAACTTTTAACTATTTAATTGAGAGTTCCTTTCGTTTCTTAAATATTAATTTTTTTGTTTCAAGATTCATCATCTTAGTTGAAAATTAATTTTTTTTAATTGAAAATTTAATTCTTTATTTTCTTTGTAGAAAATTTATTTTTTCTACTTAAAGTTTAATTATTCCATTTTTAGTTAAAAAATCATTTATTTAATTGAAACTTTCTATTTTTTGTTGTTAAAAATGTAATTTCTTTGTTAAAAATTGATCTATTTAAATGAAGATTCAATTATTTGTTTAAAAATTCATGTATTTTATTGAAAATTTGTCTTTTTTGGTTGAAAATTAATCTGTTTAGTAAATAATCTCTTTTGGTCAAAGATTGAACTATTACTTAATATTCCTTTTATTTAACCGTCTTTGATATAAAATAAAAATATTTTTTCTCTCAAATTTCCACTATTATATCTTTTGTTGAGAATTCATTTTTTTTGTTTGTTTGAACGTTCAACTTTTTGGTTAAAAATTAATTTTTTTTTTGAAAATTGGTGTTTTTAGATTGAACGTTCACTTTCTAAAACATTAATTTTTTACTTGAGTAACAATTTTAGTTGAAAATATATTTATTTTGTTGAAAATAAATGTTTTTTGTTGTTAAAAATAACTTTTTTAGTCTGGAAATTTAACTGTTCAATTTTTGTTAAAAAATTTATCTTTTTTTTTTAGTTGCGAATTTAACTATTTGGTAAAAGGTTGCACTACTTTCTTAAATATTAATTCTTTTTATTTTTAGGTTTATCATTTTAGTTTTGTTTAAAAATTATTATTTTTAATGGAAATTTAAAAATTCAATTTTCCTTCTAAAAATGTATCTTTTTTAGTTAAAAATTTATATATTTTGTTGAAACTTTGTTTTTCATAGAAAATTTATTTTCTTGGTTTTTTTGACAATTAAATTTTTTCTTGAAAATTTATATTTCGGGAATGAAAATTTAACTGCCTGATAGAAAGTTGTACTCCTTTTTTAGAAATTAATTTTTATAATTGAATATTCATCATTTTAATTGACAATTTATTTCTTCGGTGGAAAATCGTCTTTTACATTAGAATTTGTTTCAAAATTCATTTTTTTCTGTGAAAATTAATTTTTGTACCTATATCATTTATGTTGGAAAGTTTTTTTTATATTAAATTAATTATTTGATTTAATATTTTATTGAATTGTCGCTTTTCTAATAGAGAATTGATCTTGCTTGTTTTTTTAAATTCATTTCTTTGGTTATAAATTTAATTATTTTGTTAAATAAAAAAAAAGATTGTACTCGCCTTATCATTTAAAAAAAGAATATTTTAATAAATATTACTATAATGCATTAAGATATGATAAGTAACGATTTTTTTAAATTAAAGTATTTACAAATTTTGGAAATTTTGCGATCTTTTTGAACCAAGTTTATCCCTAGGACTAGGAGTATTTTTGCTACGTTTCTTTGCATTGTCTTTTTATAAAATTGATATTTAGCCTTTAAATTATGCTTATTAGACCCAGAATTTTATTAATTGCTGCGGTTATTAACATAATTGAAATATTGCAAAATTACTAAATTACCGAAATTGTATTATTATCCAAATTTTAAAACATAAATTTGAAAATTCGCGAAATTTTATATGACCGAAATTAGTTAATTTGGAAATTTTTGTATATTGTAATTTGTAATAAATGTTTTAAAATTGTAAAACTTGTTTCTATATGTAACTGAAATAATTATGACTGATTGATCGATTATTTTTTATTCTGGTATATGCCCTCACTCTTCAAACCACTCCTTTGTTAGATATCGTCACGCAACATTTATGTCACTGTTGATAAGCCCAATAAATTTTTCTATTTATGATAAATTCCCTTTAAAAAAGTCCATATTTTACCAGATAATAATTTTTTTTTTAAACGGTCGTATAGAAAATCCTTGAGAAGATAGTTTCGATTAAAATTTGCGAGACTCAAGGCCATTTCTGAAGTTGAATAACGTTGAAAGGCGGCATTCTTTACGGCAATTCGTACACTCTCATGTAAATTTTAAATATAACTCAGAAAGACATAAGAAAAGAGATAAAGATTACGAAAAATTGTCTGCAAATTTAATTTCTTCAACTTTTTTTACGCGAATGAAACGGAACTTTGACTTGAATTAAATATTACTTTTTTGTAATATTAATTTATATAATATTTAGGATCTTAGTGTGTATATATAAATAACTGATTAATGATTAATTTAATTAATATAGTTATTTGATGATTAAATTGGAA
>JAAAKG020137151.1:0-12984 GCA_010014905.2 Druon quercuslanigerum
TTTATTTAAATACCTAGGTACCGATCTACGTAGCAAGAAAATATCAGTAGTGACCACTGGCGGTAAATCCGGGAACTCAAAAACCGGTTTTCCGTAGAATTTTTCCTGGTTAATTTTACTTTGATTTCGGTAAAAACTTGTGTAAATAAATGAATAATTCGATCTTTTTTAATTGCTATCCTGTTCATTATTACATTCCGCATGGCGGGCTTCTCCTGTTTTGAGCATCAAAAATTTTGCGGAATTAGATAACCTAAGGTTTTGTTAATAAAAATAAAAAATAAATTTTTTAAATAATTTTTAAGAGAAGCCCGCAATAGGTTTAGGTTTACTTTTGACGATGCAAACAAAATTTTTTGAATTTATTCATTATTTTGCGAGTGGTTTGGTCGAAATTATTTGGAGGAAGTTACCGTTTCAAATTAACGATTATTTTTTGATAATCCTCAGTAATGCAGTAATGCTTGTTCGTTCGTAAAATCAAGCCACCCTGCTTCTTCGAAAAATCTGCTCCTACTAGAATCCATGGAAACGTAAGTTTTCATTAAACTTGTGAAAGTAACATTTTTGTTTTTATGAATCTCAACGGCATTGAGATCGTATCTTGCTTTTTTAAATAAATGACATATTCCATTATTAACTACAACTGTATTAGCAGCTGGATTTCCAGTAGCTCTAGTCAATCTTCCTTGAATGTGAAGTGAACTTCTGCTTGGTACCACACAATAATCTTGATTTTGCACAGCAATTCGAATTTCATCACTGTTGTTTAAGGTTGAGAAGGAGTAGGACTGATGTGCATGCACGTCACAATGAGCGATAGATCCATCAAAAACGAGGGGTGGTTCAATACCTAAAATTTCCCCGTGCATGACAAACAATTAAACGTCGATATACAAAAATACAGATACAAGACACAAAATCTTTAATGTTTTTATTCTCTTCTTTTTGTGAGTGGCGTGACCACGAAATCCAGCCTTCACAGCTTGTTGTGGACTGACGCGCTTGCTCCATGAAACTAAAGTATTATAGCCGAATGCAACCTTTTTTTTGAAAACAATTCCCATTATCGTAAAGACTTGATCAACTATACGGAGCTGTATATGATCTTTTTGTCTTGATGGCGATCGGTTAGTAAATTATGTGCGATAGGACTTCCACTATCTTATATCCTATTAATGTAAGCTCCTGTAATTATATCATATTCAACTCTGAGAGCATTTATTTTAATTATGGATACTGGTTGGTCAGACACATGATGTTTATTACGAGTCAGTATTTTAGGTGTAAATCCCAATAAACGTGCAATTAAGTCTGATTTTTCAAAGTTTACATCTCGATTTCAATATACTTCACCTCGTAACGTATTATTATTAGGTTTAATATGAATTTCAACACCCATTTTTACTAAAACATTATATAGATAGCGGTTTATATCACCTGTTTCATAACTTCCTGTAGGTATTTCGAATATTTCTTGATCCACATAGAATTTATTTTGACCAATGTCTACAATGGGAGTTGAGTTCAAGGTTAGAAGTTCAACAAGAACAAGAGATAGCGTCAATGAACCATCCATGATGACGGCTAGTCTTTGACTAACTGGAAATGATTAGTCTCTCTAAATTTATATAGATTATGCATGCTTTGAGGTTTTAATTGATTACATAAAAATTTAAGACATAAATGTCCACATAAAAATGCATCATAATTTTGATATCTTTCATGATTATATTTTACGCTACCAACACTTGGATACTTAAAGAGATCCAAAGGTGGCCTGAGGTTACCAAAATTATAAAAATAAATCATTTTATAGTTAAACTTCTTATACGCAACCCAATCAGTTCCTAAATTGTTTTTATCGTCAAGGTTAACAATAGCACATTCATATTTATGTGGCCCACCGTCAGGTAACCCATTTCGCATAAAAACACCTCGAAAAATATTTAATTTTTAAAGATTTTGCGAATTTAAGTAAATTTGCATCGGTTAATGCTTGGTGAGGTAGCGTCGCTTTAAGTTTTTGATTTGCATTCAAGTCCTCCTCCTTGAGCATATGGATTTAGATGAAGTCCAATTCTCCTTTATACAGTTTCAAATAAAGATCCCTCCCCACACCAATCAATCGCATTTGAATCATTAACAGCTTTAGCTATTTCCACAGTTCCACCAGCTAGCGCTCTAGTAGCACATAGACCGGCCAAGATGAGTATAAGAAATGGCGGAAAACCACCCAATTTCTTTGGAACTGGTAAAATTCGAGGTTTTTGACATTTATTTTTCTACCAGTCTTTTTTACAGCTGCACGCGCACCTCTGAGAGCAGATTTAATCACAGTTTGAGCATCATTACTTGGTACGATTGCTGATGATCATCTGCTCTAACTATTTTTTTGAGTGAGGCAGTAGACCTTTTATTTTTGAGACCCACAATAAATTTTGATTTAATTTTCATTGCCTGCTTCCTAAACAAAGACACATTTCCAAGATTTTCCAGCTAGTACACCATGAGCTTGGTTTCTAGCCTCTATATATTCTCTATTTTGTGAGTAGGCTATATCGCGCTTCTTGCAAGCAGAGTCAGGAGGATTGATTCCAAGATCACCTCGAGCAATTATTTTTGTAAATTTTGTGCCTTGTCCACAGTACTGGTATCCAGGAAGATGTAACTCTACAGGAAGATTATTCATGATTTTATTCAGCAGACCTCTACCACGTCTTGCCTCTTTCGAGGATCGCTTACGACTGACTGCAGGTTTGTCTCCGTGAGCGATCATATCTGGGTGAGAGGTACTTTCAGACTAAAGAGTGAACCTACATAGACCTGGCATTTATTGTTTTTCACTCAGTCATAGTCAAGCTGCAGTTTGAAGCACAGCCTATAAAGCTGCCTGTCGATAATTTCGATTAGCTTGTTAAAAATGAGAAACAAGTAAAACGGCATGGACATTTGTTACTAAATAGTATACGAGCAATATTTTTGGACCTAGCAACTGTGGAAAGACAAATGCTTTGCTGTCTCTATTAATACACCCAAATGGATTGAGATTTAAAATTTTTTATGTGTACTCTAAATCTTTAAATCAACCAAAATACAAATTTTAGAAACAATTTCATAAGTCAGTATCTGCTGTTGAGTGAAGCTAAATTAAATTCAATGCTTGTATTTGATGATGTAGCCTGCAAGAAGCAAGATAATATAAAAGAATTTTTTTCAATGGGTAGTCACAAAGACGTTGACTGTTTCTATATGAGCGGGAGTATTCCTAAAAACCTCATACGTGATAATGTTAATTTGCTTGTATTATTTAAAGAAGATAAGAGAAATCTGAATCATATATATATTGTAAGCAAGTTTCCCATTTTTAGCGTGCCTACCGCTACCGCTACCTGGCCGGGGGTTGGCTCAGGTAAGAAACCTGATCACAAATAAATTTGGCTGCCACTTACCTGCCGGCACGCCTGGGAGGGAGGTATAATACGGAGGGGGGGGGGGGCTCACCCTCGTGAGTGAGAGGGAGACACTAAATATATTTAACTATCACTGAAATACTGCTTTAGAAATTTAAATCTATTTATTGTGATTGGACAGAAAAGTGAAATGAGCCAATATTTCTTTCTACATAAGATTCGGACCTCTAACCTAACCTAAAAATAGCCGTAACCATTTTAAAACTAAACTGGACAATTAAATAAGAATAAGCGAAACAAGATTAATTCTTGCAATAAAAAAATTGTCACTGAATTTTTAATTATTATTTGATGACCAAAGTGACTGATTGCGGATTCTAATCAAGGGAGAGATGATTGCGTATTTTAATGAGGGTTTGGATTCAAGGATATAAATTTTGCTCATAAGATCTATATGAGTTTAATGCACACGATTCTCTTTTCGCTTTCGTGTTTCATCGTACAACAAGGTCCTTATAGTGACACAAGTTGCAGGGTTGTACGAGGATCCACAATTTTAGCGTCGCACAGAATCAACATAATAAACTTTTGATTCACTCTTGGGTTTTTACTGCTAACCCCTGAAGCCTTAATCATGCACGTCTAGGTCCCTATAGTAAAATAAGGTGTAGAGACGTAACATAAATTACACACATTTTTCGTTTATAAATCCCTACAAACTCACTTTCATTATCCTAATTCAAAAATAATGAATTAGGACCAAGTCATTAAATACTTGAAGGCGAATTCAAATTTAGTGGGCTCTTATCAGAATTTTAATGTGAAGTTCGCATAGGCAGTTGGTCATGTAAGGAGCCAAATGCGTCTCCCAATGTTGAGACTTTTACAAGAAGTCCATTGGTACTGGTCCTGGTACTTTGCGATTTAAATTATGAGAATATGACGGATCGTCTCAACCGGAGTAAGCGAGTGTCGGATTCCATACGTCTCGGTTAACCCTTGGAACACTAGATTGACGTATTCTGTTCCGTTATCCGGCACAAGAACGTCCGGTGCACCTCATCGGTTCAATATATGATCTTCCAAAGCCTTAATAATGGTCCCAGCGTTTGCGCGTCTCATGGGTGCTAACTTTACCCATTGTCTTCTGACACGAGCCCATTACGTCGATGGCCACTATCTTCCACGGCTGCTGGACCACCCTACGGCCCATTAGGCCCGCTGCCGAGCTTTGGTCAGCCTTAATTCTCTGGCAGGTGTCGCATGACCGAACCCACAGGGAAATGTCTCGGTACATCCCTGGCTAGTAATACTGGACTGAGGCTCTGCGGTATGTCTTGTCAATTCCCAGATATGCGGCTTGTGGGTCGTTGTGCACCTCATCAAACACTTTCTGTCTTCTTTCGGTTGGTACCACCAACTTCCAAGCCTCTAGGTCTTGGATCATCGGATCTATCAACGGGTTCTATATAGCATTTCATTCACTATCTTTCACCCGTGGAATTTCCTAGGGGTATCTTCCACCTCGCGTAGTCGCTTTATGTACCACTCGTCCTCCACCGACTCCATGGCAGCTATGGGCATTGCTACTTTCTCCTCGTACATCAGAGAAAGGGCCTCAGGCAAATGGTACAACGCTCCTTTCCGGTGTACGACTTCAAAATCGTACTCGAGGAGGTCAAGTGCCCATCGCGCCAATCGACCTGTCGGATTGTCTAGATAGTGCCGGAATTTCCTAACCGACCAGATCACGGCTAAACACTCTTTTTCCGTAACAAAGTACTTTTTTCTGCGTCCGTCATCGTCCAACTTGCGAAGGCTATTACCCTTTCAACGCCGTGTTGAGTCTGCGTCCAGCCTGCCCCAAGGCCAAAATCGCTCGCGTGGGTCTGGAGCACGATTGGGACCTCGAAGTTTGGGTAAATCAAAATCGGTGCCGTTGCGATTTGTTCCTTTAGCTTAGTGAACACGCTTTCCTGTTCGGTGCCCCATTCCCATGGGTATGCGAAAAGGGGCTCGACTTTGTACGGATCGACCTGTCAACCCTTCTGGTTGACGAGGAACCCGAGATAACGTATGGTCAGTCTGCCGAATTCACACTTCCCCGGGTTAATCCTCAGTCCGGCGCCCTGTAAGCGGTCTATGATTCGAGCTACCCATTCCTTATGACCCTTAAACGTCTCATTAAATTGACAGTTCAAAAGGCATCCTCGTTAACTGAAAGATCTCCATTCCAGGGACTGTAAATGCTGTGTACTCCCTGCTGTTTTCGGACATCGGGATTTGTTGGTACCCCCACTTCAAATCCAAAGTCGTTATGTACTTCGCGGCGCGTAGCTGCTCAAGGATTATTTCCATCTTTGGCAAGGGGTACGCATTCTTGTTGGTGATCTTGTTGAGCCTACGGTAGTCCACGCATAATCTATATGTTCCGTCGGCTTTTCGGGCCATTACTACAGGACTGGACTATCCGCTTTTCGATGGCTTAACGATGCCTTCGGTTAACATTCGGGTCACCTCATCTTGCATATTTTTCAACACCTTCGGGGACAGTCGATAATATCTCTGTTTTATCGGTGGGTGTCCTCCGGCGTCTATGCTATGGGTGATACGGTCAGTGGCTGGAAGTACCACAGGAGGAGGTCTAACAATCCCATCAACCAACGTGTCGAGTTCTTGTCGCTCCTTAGCTGTAATTTCTCTGAGGCGGCAACAATGGTCTAATGTTGCTGAATTTTCATCCCACCTCTCCACTTACAACTCGATACCTTCCTCGGTATAGTGGTGGACTAATTCCGGGTATTCCGACATATACCAAGTTCATTTACTCTCATCGTGGACGATTCCGAATGTGGGATTCCGAATAGGGAGACAACACATGGTTTGGACCTGGCTGACCATACCGTCTGCAGTCATAACGGCCTGGTTCGGTACCGGATGCAGGGTCGCTTGATACCGCCGTTGGCTCATTCGACTTGAGCAGTGCCAGCATCATCTGATTCTCTTGCCAAGGGTTTGGTGCGCATTACCGGAGCCTCGTTCGTCGAAGTCGCTAAGGGTCCTACAAGAGTGGGGCTCGTTCCATGGGCTATCCCCATTACTGTCGGTTCCAATAACTCCAGTCCATCCGCTCCTGGTAGACATCGGTCGTCCTGAGCGGTCAATTCGGGACTGAAGGAAGAAGGGCTGAACCTTACGCCTTCTCCCTTTTTCGGTTTCCCGAACAGTTCCTGGAAAGTTCGCACTCTTTGGTGGTCACATCCTCTTTGTTTTCTCGAGGTGGATGACTCCGAACTCCTTTTTGGAGATTGGGTCGACTTCCCCTCAGACGATTTTGGTCAAATTCCTTTGGTTCTGGGGGCTCATGTCGTTCCATCTATTGGGCTCCCCGGACCTAGGCCTACCCGTAGGCTCTTGTTTACTCCTGATCGGACGAGGCCCACGTTTCTCATTACTGATGGCTGCAATGAGCGTTTTGATCAACTGGGCCAGCTCTGACGATCTCTGTGTGATTTCGCTATCAACTGAAGTTCGGGCGATAGTGGCCACAGAACTATTCTTTTTGGCTGGGTACCCCTTCCTTTTGTACTCGTATTCGCGGGTCTGGGTCTTTTCTGGGGGTGGTGGAGCCAGATCCGCACCTAACGTGGATGCTACGCGTTCGTATTCCGCCGCTAGGACCACCAGAGCGTTGCGATCAGTAAATTCGTCTGATGGCCCTCCTAAAATCGGATCTGAGATTCGCGTATACCCTGTTCATTTGGATCTCGAGATCCATCGGCCTAGTCGAGAGCTGGTAGAGCCCGTATATACAGGTAAGGTAGTCTGCCACTGGTTTATCTGAGCCTTGCCTGCGTGAGAGAATTTGCTATTCTAACCTTTCTTGGCAGAAGGTATCCCCAAAGTGGGCTTGAAAATTGCGCTTGCACTGATCCCACGTGTTCCATCTTAATCTGTTTTGACGGAATCAGTGCCACACAATATCCTTCAACGGAAGAGCATCGCGATTAAGAACTCCTCGTCGGTTAGGAAGGAACCGGCTCTGCCCTCTTCAACCCTCCATAAGAAGTTGTCCACGCTTGAGCCTTTTTGTACATTAAAACTCACCTTCCACCCTTTCACGATTCTTGTCACGTCCCTCGGTTTTCGCAGGGGTCGCTTGGGGCCTCGCCCACATCCCTGAGCATACCCGTAGCATAGCCATGGCTCTCGGTATGGCTCATGTGTACCCTGTCCGCCGTTCGAACATACTTTGACTCTTGGGTCAAACTAAATCTCGCGCTTTGGTATTGTCGGGGGCACTCGTGTCCTCCATACCCTGAGTCGTCGAAGAGGCTCGATGCTGGGTAGTGTTATGTGGTTCGGTCCGTTCGGTCCTTTGTTCGCGGTGCTCCTACGGTGCGAATTTTCGTGTGCAGGGCTCCTGATCATTCACTGGGGGTGATAACCCTCGGTTTTTCGCGGTACAGCCCCAGTTCTCAGTTTGGCGGTGTTGGGTATTTATTATAGGCCGGGCTGCATAATTCTGGCTGTACCAGTAATTCTGCGGTTTTGTTTAATTTTGAGAAATATTTTTCTCTTTCCACTGCTTGGTATTTTCAAAATTCATACTTTTGAATTTCCTTGTTATAGTTTGTAAATCTGTTCTTGAATGTTCTTCTGGAATACTTTTAAACGACTGTTAAGCTCTTGTTGATTTTCTTCTTTATATTCTAGCATCTGACAAGAAACTGAAGAAAGAGAAGAACCGTCCTACTGTTATAGACGATTGGCCCCTCTACTAAATTTCTAGAAACTTTTGCGTAGTGTTTAACTATATGATGCAATAATTAACATGAGAGTGAAAAAAATGATACGGCTTTAAACGTTTACTCAATTTAGTTCGCATAGATAAGGATTCCAGGAATCGACGATGACTTCATCAGAATGAAATTTTGTTTACGGAGAATTGTTTAACATTATATGAAATATGACACACCTTTTGGAAAATATCAAAGGAGGACGTGCAATTAATTTAGTTCACATAGATAAGGATTCGAGGAACCGACGATGACTTCATCAGAATAGAATTTCATTTGCGGATAATTGTTTAACATTATATGAAATATGACACCTCTATTGACAAATATCAAAGGAGACCGTGTAATTTATTTATTTTACGTATATAAGGATTCCAGGAATCGACGATAATGTCATCAGAATCGAATTTTGTTTACCGAAAATTGTTATAATATCACATAGGCGGCATTGGTCAAAGGGATGATGAGTTTGAATATGAGACGCATATTACCAAATTCTACGACTTTCATGATATGTGGCAGGAAAAACGTGTGCGGATCTGCAAAAAAGCACGATATAATTCCTTATTTTCTCAGTAATACATGTAACATGATACCATTCTTTAGCGGCTCGTATCAAAGGATGAATACTATGACTCACCTCTGTAGTATTTTGTTATGATGTGGCACCAAACGCACAGCCTTCTACATTCTAACCGAGCATGCCCAGCTAGAAAAGATGCACGAGAACCGATCTTACCTATCTACTAAAGACACTCAAAAGAATGAAATAATTAGAGTAAAAAAAGAAGCAATAGGAAATCCAATAACACCCTTCTACACGGTGATTTTGTAAAGAATTGGAAAAGGGTTTTAAAAAATGAAACTTAAACTTCTTACTGGAAAAGTTTTCAAATCCCAATATTCACAGCAGTTTGCTATCTCAATGAAAAAGAACAGAGTTTTACTATTATCACTAACGATATAAAACATGATTCAATTTTTAGAGTTACCAAAATCACCAGTTAACAAGAAATAAGTCTTGTTTGCAACAGGACATGGAAAACGAGCTTGGGATGGAATCGGGGGAATTTTTAAATATTTTGCTTTTGATCATAACCGAAAACTTTCACACTTGAAAGCCATCACCGATGCTAAAACTTTCGTGACTGAAGTGCAAAAGTACGTTCCTACTGTTAAACTAATTTCACTTTCTACACAAGATTAAAAAAATTGTCGACGATTGAAAACGCAAGAGTGGATGGAGGTGCCATCCATTCGGCGAATGCAAAAATGTCACATGTGGAAGATGGAGATTGATGAAGGTGATATCAAAACTGCTTGCATGGCCAAAACTGCTATACACGGATGGGCCCTTAAATATCTACAACAGGCAATGATTCCTTTTCAGATCCTGAAGACTCTAATGATGCATCTGAATAAATAGATAATAAAAATCTGAAAGTGTGGATCCAGGTATTATTTATTTTTTAAACTGAGATTCAAACAAAGTTTTATACATTATTGAAAATTGTCTGGATAAATGTGAAATATATTTGAATATATTTATTTAAAAACTTCTTAGTAAAACAATTTCTTGCCTTGACATTATTTCTGTGACTCTAAATTGTTTCAGCAAAGAATTTGAAAATTCAATTTTATGAAAAATTATTTTCTAAAGATAAAAAATTGTTTAACCCTAGTAAAACACTGGGGAAATTTTTCTTATACGGACATATATATTTTTCTAAAATATTGAACAAAAATTGTGGGTATATCCAGAAGCCAAGAGCGAAGAGAATATTTTGTTTATGAAAATTGAATTTTTTTATTTCCCTCGGAAATGGTGCAATATATCTTAAATGAGTATAAGAAAATTTTTGTTGAACTTTTTTAAATGTGCAAAATATTTTCTCAATATTTTTTTGTGTCTATTGTTGCTTGCACGAAAAATGCAAGAATTAGATTTAATGAAAAAAATTCTCCTGGTCACAAATGTTACTTAGCCCGCATAAAACTCACAAGATATTTTCCTTATGATACTACAAATTTAACAAAAAATTGGCAAAGAATATAAATGTGGGTTTTTTGAGAAAAAAATCTGGAAAGAAATCTGAAATATCTTAATTAGATCAAAAGTAAAATTTAATTTTTGAAAAATCTCCAAAAACACGTTAACTCATTCTTACAATGTTATGTAACGTATTTTATTTGTCGAATTTTCGACTTATATTTCACCTGTTTTTACAAATTTTTAAATTACTTAAATTATTTTTAAGGATTTTTTACACACATGTAGTTCTCAATTAAATGGAAAAAATAGTATTTTTCATGACTCACGATGAAAATATTTTTCCAATTGGTTTCGTTCAAAAATATAATTTTCTTCTTTGTGAACCAATGAAACAGTCACTTTTTATCTCTGTATATGAGAGGATTTGTCATCCCATTAACTGTTTTTACGTCGATAAAAAAATTCGAGCAGGTGGCCGGTAACTGGCCGACCAACTATAACTGGCGGGTCAGCAGACGCCTTGCAGATTTTAAACTAGGGATGGTTCCACGATTGTTTATTACAAAACATCTATTAACAAGGTTAAATAATACGAAAACATATCTGTTATCATTTCTCTACATTACCTGTAACAAAATTAACAAAAACATGAACATTCGTGAAACCCAGAATACTTGCTTTCTTAAAAATGTGTACCCAGGCAAGTCTAACTTCAGATAACACCTTTACCAACAAAAAAGTTACTTTCCGCGGTTCCTCACAGAATTGATGTTACATATATAATTTAAAATAAGGGCGATACAACCATCTCGTGGTCCCACTAGGAGCAACCGTAATGTAAAATTGTACTGGCTCACATTAGAACCGCGGTAAATCACACTTATGACTACGTCTCACGACTCACGGTTCATCTGAGCCTCCTTTAAATACGAAGTCATAGCATGTCAGATGTTTTTTCTTATTTGTTTTCTTATATTTGTTAAAACATTTTAAGAAAAAAAAAGAAAAAAATTCCCCGGACAGTTATTGAGAAAAAAAAAATTTTCTAATAAAATTAACTTATTTTTAATATTTTCATTTTTCTTTTTCTCTTGTATTTCTGTATAACGTAAGTCAAATATCACATAACGAGTATGTTAATTATATCAAAGTAGACTATCTCTGATTTTTTCATGGGTGCCTAAACCATTTTTCACGTCTTACAAATCGCGGAAACTCCAGAAAACGAGGGCAAAATACAAAAATCTCTTAATTCAAAGCAAAAACACAGTACTCTGAGCATTACATATTAGTCATCACAGTACCTATTATCCCCAAAAAAGGTGAATAGGTGACATCTTTTTCGAAAATAGGTGACAGATAGGTGATAAAAAATGTTAAATAAGACAAACAAACATTTAATTCAACGTTCATTAGCTCTTTATTAGTCAAACTAATGAGGACTTTGCTTTTCTACACTTATGTTTATACTTTGGTTCAAATAACATATTATTACATGAGTGGACAACTTATACATATTTAAAGAATACATCTACGCTAACGAATTTTCAATGCGTCTTCTCTGTACCACTATACCACTATCTATTAAATTATACTTTTTTATTTACGTCTCATTAAAACTTTATTAGTCGAACTAATAATCATAATGGAATATTTTGTTCTTATATAGTTATTTTAATGCTTTGGTGAATCAAAATATTATATTATTACATGAGTGGACAACTTATATAAAAATAAATCCACGTCGACGAATTTTCAATGCGTCTTCTCTTTACCGCACTATCTATTAAATTAGACTTTTCAATTTAACGCTCATCAATATTCTATTAGTCGAACTAATAATCATTATAAAATACTTTGTTCTTATACAATTATTTTGATGCTTTGATGTATCAAAATAGTATATTATCACATGAGTGGACAACTTATATCAGAATAAATCTACGTCGACGAACTTTCAATGCGTCTTTTTTTTACCGCACTCTCTATCAAATCGGATTTTTTTGTCTAATTTTGACTTGTAATTTATCCACTTTCGTTCTTATTTCCTTTTCTTTCAAATGCAATTAATCTAAACTACCAAACAATTCTTTTATGATTATCTCATCAGTCTTTTTCTCCATTGCATTTTTTAATGCATTCTGCATAGATTCAGCGTCTCTTCTAGCAGTTTTATACTCCTGTTCTACCCCTTTTGAATCATTTTCTAAATTCTTAAGAATCTGTTTCTCTTTTCGAAGATATTTCAATTGTGCTTCTTCTTTGGTTTTGTTTTCTGCATCTACCTTTACTGCATATACCATTTTGTTATATTTTTTGGGCCATCCATGATAAACACATTTGGCGTTGAGAGGTCTATCAGTCATTCTACTCTTATCTTCAGTTGGGATTTTAAAGGAGATCGAGAAGCCTCTTTCGACCTCGGCGTTTCTATGAGTGATAGCTAGAGCATTTTTTACGGCTCGTTTGATTTCTGGATACTTAGAACTCTGATAATTTACAAGGCTCTGAAGATTGAAGATATGGCTCCAATAGCTCTCTATTCGTTCGTCCTTATTAGGAAAAAATCGGACCTTTTCATCGAGCTGCAGCAACCTCCATTCGCACTGTAGTTTGTCACTATCAATATTTTGCATTGGTGATCCCTGGCGAACCGAATGAACGGAACGGCTACTCTATAGCGTAGCCATATAGTAGCCACGTAGTAGCCCTTCCGTAACCTTCATATCAAAACTCAAAAAAACAGCAAAATCAATTTTTAATTAGTTGAAATTCGGAT
>JAAAKG020137152.1:0-12984 GCA_010014905.2 Druon quercuslanigerum
TACAAACTTATACTTAAAATAGATATTTAAACTAAGAATTAAGTTGTTTAGAAGAATAAATAAAAATGTATTGAGAAAAGTAACATAAGTGGATGTTAGGGGTCAGCATCAATTATATCTTTAAGTAATAAAATAATAAAAAAATATTAGAAGATGGCGCCTAAATAATATGGCGCCGAGTGTTAAAGAAGAATTTCGTTTTAACTAATCAGAGTCGCCGTTACAACAGAAAGACGTAGAAACTAGACTTTATTGCGAACTGAGTATACTATTAGCTAACCAGAGGTTGAAAACGCTTGGTAGAACGCATCGCTGGTTAACGCACATTTAATCATTGATTAAAAAAAAATCATGATTAGTTAATCATGGATTTAATCAGAGTTGGTGAAATCGGCCCTAAATCTTATTACATTTTTTTAAAAATCTATTAGCATTAATTAGCTTATTAAATAGTTTAGGTGTTTATGTGTGATTCTTAAGGTATGATGACTTTGTGGTGATCTTCACCTGGGATAATTGGTATAGATTTTAATCCGCGACCTCTGTAATAATAATTTTTATCACACTTCTTGTGTAGAGCAAGGCATGTTTCTTAGGGATTGATACTTTAGGGAGGCTGCAAAATCTAATTTTTAAAGTACGCTGACTGTTCCTTGACTAATTTAGCATTTTCCCAGAACATTAATATTTAGCACTGACTAGCATTACGAAATTTTCTGTAATTTAATTCCTGAATGAGCTGGAGAAGGGGTTAATATTCTAATATTAATATTATTTATTCTAACATACAATAGTTTATAAATTAAATAAAACAAATTTAGATTTATAATTGTTTAATTCGTTACTCACAGAGTTTCTACAACCTAATTTAGTTTTAAAAAGTGAAAAAGTGACTCTTTTGAATTGAAAAGCTGAAATTAGTTGAACATAGTTTTAAAAAAATCCTGTGATTTCAGTAAAACTGAAGTAAATTCAGAGGAATTTAAGCAAAATGCGTATAATTCAATGAAATTTATACAAATTCAGCGCGAATTAAAAAAACTAGCTTTGAATTCGATCTCGAGTGGTGTTCATTTCAGAAGTACTTCGCTTCTCGATAGCAAATGATTTGCTTCCTCATAGAGGAAGCCAGGGCGATATTTTAAATAAAGTAGACAAACTTAAGTTTTCATTTTGAACAATTTAAAAATATAAATTTACAAAAAATGCTAACACTGGAAAAGGGAAGGAAAAAGTTCTATCGCACCCTACCTCTTCCTTAGCATTATGATTTTTTTACTCTGCAATAAAGTGTATTAATATTGTAGGTCAATCGATTCTTCTTGCACGAAGCAATCTTTTTTATTCTTGCATCAACTTTAAATTATGTTAAAGGAAAAAGTTTTGCTATAAAAACCCGTATTTTCAAATAATATGCATTGCTATACCTTTCTTACTCTTCAATAAAATGTATCAATATTACAGGTCAATTGATTCATCTCGAATCAACACATCTGACCTATTCTCGCATAAATTTTAAATTATGAGAATGAAAAATTGTTCACTATAAAAGTCGATTTTAAATTTAATGTAAATGACAATAACTTCCTTTCTCTAAAAAAAATGTATTAACATTATAGGTCGCTCGATTCTTCTCGAACCAAGGAATCTTTTTTATTTTTGTGTCAACTTTGAATTATGTCAAGGAAAAAAGTTTTACTGTAAAAACCCTTCAGTCAGTCTCAATGTATTACTGACGAAATGATAAAAAACTGTAACACACACAGGGATCATTCCTTAGGACACTATATTAGACATTTTTAAATTAAGGAAGGCTTAATTAAATGAAATAAAATGTTATGGAAAGTGTTACTGTTACAAAGCTTCCTCCGTGAGGAAGCAAAATGCAAAAATTTATTGAACTCAGTATGCCTGAAATAAGTTAAGAAAAATTTAAGGTAATTGCAAACAATTGGATGAACTGTCTAACAATACAAAGTAGGGTTAAAGAACTACAAGAGAATCTCTTTAAATCTGTGACACCCTACGAAATCTTCTGCTAAATAAATTCTTTGAAAGCAATTAAAATATTGTGAAATTTATGTAACTGAAGTTCAAATGAACGAAATATTTTTCCAAACTTCTATTTTACCCATAAATATTGGTCCAACTGCAATTTAAATTATGCATTATAATTTTTTTTCAGTGATAAATTATTCCCAATATATATTAATAAACATTTTCCCACTTTTCCTGCTTTGCTCATCAATAAAAAATCTCGTTCATTTGAACGTTCAGAACTTTCAACCAAATGTGAAATTCTATGAAATCATTGAATCATTGCAATTTTCGGAAATCTTATAAAACACCTTTAAATATTTTAATATATCTATATCCTATACATGTATGTATATTCTATACATTTAACAATATCTTTGTAAGTCCAGATCGAAGCTATATATTTGTTTTGTTTCCTTGTGCTGTTCTTCTGCGGAGTGACCTTCACTTGTTACTTTGTTACCAAGTTAGCAGAATCTTCTCCTTATCGTATCTGCTCATTACCCAACATAATATTCAAGCCAAGCGCTTTGCAACTTCTTTTATGCGATACTTATACTTCGTTCATTTCATTATTCGCAAGCTCGAATTATGTAGGCTGTCCTTGGTTTACTACTTTGGTTAATTAAGCAGCTTGTTGTAGGTTTATCTCAGCTTCTTCATCATCGTCAATTTTTATTACCACACTCTCTATATCTGAATCCTTACAGCTTAGCCCTTGTCTTGATAAGAAGATTAATATTAATCTTCTTTTAATGGTTCTTCTATATATCGAGATGAACAAAATTGAATTTTGTTAGAATTGTAAAGCCCAACAAACAAATTCTCAACTAATTTACTAAAATCACAAAAACCTGTTCCGTCAACTTTAAAAGCGTTTATTCTAACTTTTTTGCCCATTTGCTGAAACTTTGTACATGAAATTCACTCGGAACATTCACTGGAGTTTAATGTGTCGCTCTGACCCTAATTTCACTCATTTTCCTGAAATATACTGCATCGTTTATTCTTTATTATCTCAGTGGGCGACTATTGTGTGTGTCTCTCTCAGCTTCATCTCTCGGAACTCTTTTACGAATTGCGAGAGTAATTTCCGCGACATTATATGAACAACGAAGCACGCTGCCCAGAATTTGTATACGTTAGTGCACGAACAATGTATATATTCGCGAGCAATGTGAGCCATGTTTTGTAACAATCCAGTCCTCGTTTCTCTCTGGATACGATATTCCCGTTCACCCTTGACCTGCCACAGACCGGAAACAGTTACCATCAAAGTGCGTAGTTTGGGGTTATTCTTCTACTCTCAAAGCTTTTAATGCTGCCACTTGCCAACCCGTTAAATCCCTTCACAAAAATCTTATAATCACAAAATCGGATTCGAAAATTCTACAGCGGGATATGGAAGTGATTGAATTTCGATGTTTAAAATTTAGTCGTACAATACTTTTGGTTTGGTATTTCATTATGAAGCATAGCGTTCCATAAACACCAGCGTGCTCCACATTATGTAACCTTCATTTACACGTCCTGAGTAAAAACCTTTCAAGCACATTCCGAGATATTATATTAGGTTTAAGGTTAGAATCAGAAAATCTTTCTTCAAGACTTTTCCTACAGTATAAAAATTATCCCTGAGATTTCACCTCGCACTTCTTATCTGACGACTTCAACCTCTCTAAAAGCTTCAAAAATCTGATATTTATAAATATTCACTAAACTATAAGACATCTAATCTTTGGTACAGTTCAATAGACATAAAGCATCTGTTCCTGAAGCTAAATCGAACCATTAGCTAAGATATAAAATGTTGACAGGTTCAGTTCTGTTGAAAGAAAAAAAACATCCAAAGGAAAGTCTTGGTGTGTGGAGCAGTTTCTAGAAGGTTCATTAACACAATCTGGTAGCATCAAAACATCGTTTTATATTAACGCGAGCGCCTTAAAACTATGTAGAAATATAACATGTTTCGAGGTCATTTGAACATGACGAAACTATCACTTGGATTTACACTGTCACAGATTCTGAATTGCTTTGCTATATTTCTTGTTTTGAGTCTCTGCTCTCTCATATCTTACGAAAATTATACCAAAGATTTTACCTAGAATTTCTTATCTGAAGACTTCAGACTTTCTGAAAGCTTCAAACATCCTATATCTAGATATCTCCACTAAGCTATCAGATATCTAATCCTTGGTACAGTTCAATAGACAGAAAAACATCTGTTCTCGAAACCAAATGGAACCGCCAGCTCAGAAATAAAATGTTGAGAGGATGGAGACCTAGAAGAGTATAGAGTGGAAAGATCGAATCAACATTCAACCCTGGTGCAAAAAAACATCGGAAGAAAAATTCTTGTTGCCTGGAGCAGTATCGAAGGAAGGTTCAGTAGAACAATCCGGTAGTATTATGACTTCCTTTTATAATGCACTGTTAGAAATATCTAGTTTAATTTTTAACCACTACTTGTGGATGAAAAGTCAAATACAAGTGTAACTGAAATTTCAACTGTTAAGTTGAAAATTCAACCACATGTAATTGAAATTTCAGTTAAGCAAAAAAAATTTTATCCGGCACAGTTAGTGAATTTCAAAGCAAGTATAATTAGTCAGAATATTGAATAGGTTTAATTCAAGAATTTTAAATAATCCAAAATCTTAAATAAACCCCATAAAGATTCCTTAAAAATACTGTGCTTTGAAATTCACTAACTTTACCAGAAGAATTCTGAAAAGGAATCATGAGTCATTTCGTATGATTGTGTCATGAGATCCATGAGATTAATAAAGTATATATAATATTTTGCAAAATAAGCAGATTTAAAGATGAAAACCAAAAGGTACATTATAATTATATTAGCATTATGAATTTTTCCGATAGTATGAATGAAATTTTTTCATTGTGATAATATTATTCCAACGTACCTTTTATTTTTCTTCTTTAAAGCTGCTTCTTTGACTAATTATTATATGCATGGCCTTTATTAATTGCATGGATCTCACGAGACAGGCAAGAAGTCATGCGACTTTTTCATGTTAGGGTGAGGCTTCGGGGGGAGTATCATGTCACATCAGTATGTGCATACATCTTCATTAATTTTCAACTACATTTGATTAAACTTTATTTCAATTCTATGCATGAACGAGATTTGAACAACAATTGTGGTTGAAAAGTGGCTGAATTTTTAACGTATTTCTAACAGCATGATACCAGCGCCCTCAACTTTATAGAACCTTTTAATTTACCCTTGGGTTCACTTTCTTATAATCTTAATTGCTTTACTATATTCTTGGAAAAAGCTGCATCCCTTAATTGAAAAAATCTCTTCCTTTGAGACTACCTTCTCGTATACATTATGGAAAGCATTCCTGAGATTCAACATAGAATTTCTCTCGGAATTTTTTATCTGAAGACTTCAACCTCTCTGAAAGCTTCGAAAATCCTATCTCTACAAATCTTCGCTGAACTATCGGACATCTAAGCCTTCGTACAGTTCAATAGATACAAAAACATCTGTTCACGTAACTAAATCGAACCGCTAGCTAAGGAACAAATGTTGAGAGGATGGAGAGCTTAAAGAGTGTAGAGTGGAAAGATCGAATCAATATCCAACCCTGGTGCAAAAAAAACATTGAAGGAAAATCCTTGGTGTCCTGGAGCAGTTTCGAAAGAAGGTGACGGTGCGCATTCAAAAGTCGGGGGACTAAAAATACAAAGTCTATTCCGAGATCCGAGCCACAGGCGGAAGGTCAAGGCGTGCTTGAAACAGCTCAGTCGCCCGTGGAAAATATGTAGGTGTCTTTCCGCTTCGAAAGATGCAGTGACTACCGTGAAAGAACAAACTGCCAAACAGTAAAGCGTCCCTACATCGAGCTCTGCAAGCATAATCAATTTTCCTGATCTCTATACTTGTACTCGTGATAAGTGAGTTAGTAAATTCCCCGCCGATTGTTCAGAATCGATTTTATATGCGTACACGGGTAATGAACGTGACAATCTTACCTGTGAAGCCGCATAAGTCAGTCGTTCATGAAGGCTCTGCGAAGGGAGAATGTTCGGAATCTTGTGATCAATCAGAAATAATTGGCTGATCGTGAAGACAAATTGATCTGTATTTATTTCTGGTCTTTGAATATTTTAACAATAATGGTAGCGTGAATTGAATTGTTTGTTAACCAAACGATTGTCATTTTTTAAAAAGGAATATTAGTCAAAAAATGGGGAGTACAGTTATTTTAAAGACAAGTTTTATTTTGAAGCGGTTTATAAAACATACTTTTATATTTTTCTATATATGTAAAATTATAGCGACAGATAAAGGTCTTCTCGTTTAAAAATAACTTTTGGAAATTTAGAACCTGCATAATAGCGTTAAAAGACATTAATAGTCCTGGTAGCGCTAATAATCTATTTCGCGTAAGTATGCCAACTTACAAAATTGGTTCGAATCCGAGACGTTTATTGCGAGTTGAACGGAAATATTAATAAAGCCAAATGAAAATATTGCCCGCCGTTGAAATGTAGCGAGCGATCACGTAAATTAAATACTTCGTGATATACAAATTCGGTGGGGAAGCATGCAAATATATTCCACGGATCCTTATTCGCATATAAATTATGCATACGAAGTTTCCTTTCAAAATTATTCACTATTTATATTTCTGTCTCAATCCGGTTTAGGCTAAGTTTCGGTTAACAAATGACATAATATTTAAGGATGGGCAATAAAAAGAAAGTAGCTAAATTCATCAGAAGCAAATGATCCGACATGATCAGTTTCATATATTTTTCATTGCTTCAATTTCAAATTGTTAATTTTTTATTGTAACAAATTTGAAATTAATCATATTTTTCTGATTCTGCTTGAATAATTGTTTAATTTAGAAACCACACATTTTTAAATATTAATTTATAAATTTTTCGAGCTTTAAAAATTTTATCATTGAAAATCTGTTAATCTGGAACTTTTTGTTTTAAAATGGGTTTCATTATTACGATACAAACTTCAAACTTATTCAATTTTGAATTATAATTAACAAATTTGTATTTTGAACGCTTGAAGTTGAAAATTCCTCAAATTCGAATGATTTATAATTGAACTGATCAGATTTTGTTCGCTTTAAATTGCAAAGTGCTCATAAAATTTCCTAATTAAAAATTATACAATCTTGAAACGTTTACCGCAATCAATTTTTAAATTGTATAACTTTGAATATTTTCAATCTTGATGATTTTTATCTTGAAATATACTTGGACGGTTTGAATCATTTTAATTCGAAATTTGCTTAATATTAGACCGAGGTTTAGGCGAATTCAATTTAAAATTGTAGAAATTAATAATTATTTCTTTCAGTGTTTTATAACAAGACTTGCACAGAATTTTGAAATTTAAAAATTTTGCTGAATCTAATTACTCTATAATGTGGAATACCTTAAAATGACAAATTAAAAATCCCTAATTACAATACTTTAAAATTATATTTGGTTACACATAGATTTTAACCAATAGTATTTTAAGGTTTTAAAACTGAATTTTTCAACATCAAAAGTTTTAAAATTAAAAAAATAGCTTAAAATATGAGTTTATTTAGTCTCGACCGACTTCCAATTTCATTTATTACATTTTCAACACATTATTTTAAAAATAGATTCAAATTTGTATAACTTTGTACGTACTAAAAAATGTTAATTCTGAATGTTTCAAAATTAAAAATTTTGCAATTTCGAACGGTTTAAATTTAATGCATCCAATTTTTAACACTACAAATTATAAGTAAAAAACGCTTGTACTTGGAAATTGATTTATCTGATGTGTTTTCGCTTTCAAATCAGAATCTAATATTTCCTTTGAAGTTTTGAAAATTATAGCACAAATATAACTGTGTCGTATTCATATCCTATACATATACTTATACAAAGTGAAATTTTACTCTCTGAATTCGAATCAGTTAAAATTTACTGATGAATTAGTAATTATTCAATGAACTTTCAGTAAATTTTCTTGCTGGAAAATTAGCGATAAACTACTGGAAATTCAGTGAACAAACACTGATGTTTTCTAAACTTTCTCTTAAATCATAACACATTTTTCAAAGATTTCAATCAGCAAATTCAGAAAAATCGATTAGAAATCGCAAGTGAAAATGCACTGAAATTCTAATAGTTTTAACTGAATGCTCATGAAAAAGCCGACTGGAGTTTTCTGTACCCATAAATCAAACTATAGTCGCTTTTTACGGGCTCATAATCCCATGCAGAAATCCTTATAATTTTGATCAGGTGTTCAACTGTCGCTCTTTTTCCCCGCGAGGGTAAGTGGTGGGATGGACAGTAGGAGGAATTGAGGGAGGGAAAGTATAAGAAAGTTTGGGGTAAAGTGGGGGGGAGTGAAGTAAGGGTGACGTGTAGGGAGGGGAAGTAGGGGAATTAAGTGGTCAGAGAATAGGGGAAGTGAGGGAGACAAGGGGAAGTAGGGATATGGATGGGGTGGTAGGGATATGGATGGGGTGGTAGGGAAATTAGGATTTGAAGAATAGGGGAAGCAGGGAGAAGAAATCGAGGGTGGGGGAGTAGAGGGAAAAGTAGGAGTAGGTAGAAGATGTAGGGGAATGAGAAAGTAATGGAGGGGATATTAGGGGATATACAGGTAGTAGAGAGAGAGAGGGGGGAGATTTTAAGAGGGTAGTATGGTAAACATTTTTCAAAAAATCGAAAAAAATTTTTTTGCAGTTTTGGTTACTTTAAAATTTAAAGAATAATCTAGAAACCTTCCTTTACTTCAGATAGTATTGGAAAGTGATTAAAAATTAGCTTCGCCGCAAGGTCTCGACTGCTTGAATCGCACAGCTGGCGCGTCGAGTTGACTCTTTTGTTTATAGTGTCGATAAAAAACGTGTTTTCAAGTGAAAAGTAAAATTTTTTCACTGTTCGTGCTCTTATACTTGTGCCAATTTTTTTTCAACACATTCACAACGCGTGAAAACGATCTCTACGAAGATGAGGAGGGAAGATTGTATTGCCCAGGCATCGCTGATTAAGGGTAAGATGATTTTTCTTCATTTTACTTGATCAAAAGAATTTTTTTGTTTACCCCAAACTTCTTTGAACTATCACAAATGCGTTTAAACAATGTTAGCTAGTAATATTTAGGTTCAAAATGTCGTTAAAAAAATTATTTTTCTGAATTTAATGCCAAATTCGTAATTGTTGACCCCTTTTACCCTGGAAATCAACAAATTAAAAATGTTAAAATGGTTCTGGATTTGTAATCGGTGACCTCGAAAACTATGGAAAACATATGCAACTTGAAGAATGTTTCATTACCTGAGATAATTTATTTATAAAATTTGTTTAAACAATTTAATTTAATAAATTTGATATCAGATTCGTGATCAGCGACTCAAAAAACATAAAATGCAATATTCAGGTTATGAAAAAATGATTATGATTACTATTCCTATGATGATGACATTGATAATTTTTGCAAGATCTTTAAACGCGTTTTTCTAGAAACAGTGTTTTTTGAACTGGTACCTACGATTCCGGCCGATCTACTGGGCCGATTTGCCAATTTTTTTTTAGACATGCTCAGAAAAGACTTGGATATCTAATAACTCTTGATTATTATTGTCCATTGATATTTAACACTATTATCATACAATTAGTAACAAAAAACAGGCGAAAAAAGGAAAAAAATTTGAAAGTTGCACTATCAATGAATTTTTTCAGTCGTGGGTCATTAGATAGCCATTCATATGTACTTCAAAATAAAATTTGTTTCGTATGTTTCAGATGATCCACAATGGAGAAATCATGGGTACCACTTTTAAAGGTGGCGTCTTCCGGTCGCTCACATCTCCACCGGATGTGAACGAAAATTTACAAAAAAAAATTTTTCTTTGCTCCATACCATGTAGAATAACATATAGAAAAATCTAAACTTTGAAATATAAATTTGTGTGAAAAAAATGATTGAAACAAATATCCTTTTTATCATAGTAGTTGACAACTACTGGAATTTAAGTGATTTTTCACTGATTAAAACACAAATTAATCAAATCACCTTCAATGAACGTTTTATTACGTAAATTTGAAAAATCTTTTGCAATCTCTGCGAGAATATTGAAAAATGATTAGATTTTGATTTAAAAGGGAGGTGTTTCTGGCAATAAAGTTTGGTTAAGCTAAACTGTACAAATGGGAGTTTTATATTTCAGTGAACGTATTGGTAAGGGTTTGGAAGTATTCACACCTGAGTTTGGAAAGACTTGTGGAGCATGCTAACTCTTGCTACTTTCTCTAGTGAAATGCCAACGGGTTGCCTGCTACTTCACAGATTATCGCACGCGTAAGTCGTACGCGATTTTATGATGTTCTCTTCGTGATTCCAGAATTCCCGAACGTAGCGAGTTCGCCACATTGGAAATCCAGGAAAGTCGGTTTAAGCGCGCCCGGGGATCGTTTTCCGGACTAAACTATTCCCGGCGAGTGCGCTGGAAACGCTTCCACTCTTTTCTGGCTTCATGCGCTCCCAGCCGAGAGCCATTTACTCGGCAAAAATCCTAAAGCCCTGGTTTCGTCGTGAAAACAACTCCCAACATTCATCGATATGTAAAGCGAGTTAAATGCGCAAGAGAAAGAATCTCAGCGGGTGTGAAAACGTTTTAGAAAGAATTGGCAAATGTGTCTTGACTAATTATAGAGTTTTTGGTGCGTCCATTAATTACGCTATGCTTTTGTGGAGCGAGGTGATCTGGAGAATATTATAAATTTTTTACTTCGAAGAGGGGGAGGAAAAATAATTTCTTTTGTAAGTTTTATCTTTCTAATTATTCTTTCGAAGTATGCTAATTGAAACCAGTTTTGGCTGCTAAGATCACTTTTTATACTATATTATTTGTTTTATTTTTTTTATTGGTTAATATTCAATACCAGATGTGCACAATAAATATAAAGTCAAATAGTTAACCATTCTGGAAATCTGGTGCACACTTTTCATGAAAGCCTGTGGAATTACTGGAAATTTTTGTAATCAGTTGAAAGCCAGTGAATTCGTTTGAAAAATTTGTAAATCTCTTAGAATTTTTTTTAATCATATGAACATTTCTTGACATTCTTTAAAATTCCGATAAATCTTTTAAAATTTTACGAAATTATCTCAAATCTGTGGACATACTTTGAAATCTTTTGAAATCTTTTAAAATCTCTTAAAATCCCGTGAAGTCATTAATATCATTTTTGCAAATATTATGATTCTAGTTCAAATTCTTTCAAATCTTCGAAATCCAATTAAAATCTGTCAACATCCTGAAAAATTCGTAAAAATACTTTTTATCTCTTGAAATCCTTCAAAATCCTTGAGTTCGACTTGGCTCGTCTTGACTTCGTCCCTAAGATGTTAATGTCTCGCTGTCGTCCAGGGACGAATATAAGCCGCATAAGATTTTAAGCCCCACCCCAGTTGTTAAGGTTGAAAATGTTAAACAAACGTTCTCGTTGTGAGATAAGCCGCACGCTAATTATAAAAACGTTCAACGGACAAAAATGCTTCTGTACAGTTCATAATGCCTTTATGGTATGTAAAGTTCGTAATGTTTTCCCTCAAAGTCTATTTTCATTTCTGATCCCGCCGCAAATCTTTTTTATTATTATATCGAAGAATATAATATAATATAATATAATATAATATATAATATCAACAATTATACGAATTTATACCTTTCGTATTTGCATATAAGCCGCATACGATTATAAGCCGCACCCTGGATTAGGAGCTCTAAAAAGCAGAAAAAAGGTGTGGCTTATATTCGAGTAAATACGGCTGTAGAAGTTTAAGTCTTGAGAAGTAAACAAAATTTTTTTCTAACAAAAGTTATATTACCAAATAAAGTGACGGATGCAACAACTCGACAAGCGCTCGAAGCCGTGTAGAAGAATTGTCCACCCGGGAAAATCTATCGATGAAAAATAAGTGGCCGAAACGTAAAACAAAATATATCCACGTATTCAATTGGACGCGGCTGACAAATGTTTTTCTTATGAAACTTTTTCATTCGATAATTATTACTCAAGGTAACCAATAAAAACTTATAAAATTTTCCGATCATAATCGATGTTTTGTAAAACACAACTCGCGATTATTCGGCCGTTTGTTCATAAAAATGCTTGAAATTTGTGCGGTGTATTCTTAATATATTAGCGATGACTATAAATAACGCACTTGTTTGAAAAGCGAATTTGTTTCTTTCTGTTTAATAATAAATTGATTCCGAACGAAAACCACGTTTCGCCGACTTCGACTAGTGGGACAGTCATCGAAAAAATTTTAGTTGAAATAACTTATCGCGGGAAAGTTGTTCTATAGACTTTGCGAAAGTTTTTCTGAAAATTTGAAGAAAATCGGTCGAAAATTGTGGAAATGGCAGCGAGTTGAAGTTAACAGTTAAGTTTTGTTGAATCAAAGAAACTCTTTTTAAATCAAAGAAATTCTAGTATTGATATACGGTCACAGAAACATTTGTTTGATTTAAAGAAATTGTTTTCTCAATTTTTTTATTCGATTTAAAGAAATATTTCGTTAAATTAAACGGAAAGTTTCTTTAAATTAAAGAAATATTTCGTTCCTTCAAACCAAATATTTCTTTGAATTAGAAAAATATTTGATCGCTTCAAATAAAAAATTTCTTTAAATTAAAGAAATATAATTTTTTTTTACCTTTACATTTCTTTGCATGAAATAAACATTTTGGTTTAAAAAAGAGAACAGGTTAGTTTAAAATGAATAAACATAGTTATAAATAAATTGGGTTCCTCATAAAGTAAATAATTTCATTCAATTTGAAACGATAATAATTTTAATTAAATAAGAGCCAAAAGCAAAAAAATTTCGTTTTTCTTCGCATGGGAATATTTTTTGAATAATCGGATTCGACAACTCGAGTTTCAAGA
>JAAAKG020137153.1:0-12984 GCA_010014905.2 Druon quercuslanigerum
TTTTAATAGAAACTTTCAAAATAGAACGAAGTTTTATAAGTCAAACTTAGTAATTATTAATATCAAAAAGATATTTAAGGGGGGGGGGGGCTTGCGGGAAAAAAATACTTCTTTTGAGAATTTTTTACAGAAATATTTCATAGGAAAATATCGAAAAATAAGCCAGTGAGAGAGCATTTTCCAAGACATGTTTTCAAAAAGACGTTTTGCGGTGTCCATTGCCATTCATCGTAGAATCATCCGTAATAAAAAAAGTTGGTCTTCTTAGTTAAAGTAGGACTTTTTCCCGCCCTCGCCATTTTTCATTTTTCTAACATTTTGTTTATTTTTGGCGGCTGTTGAAAGCAAATACAGCTATTTTTTACGAAAAATTCTGCCTAGAGTGCGCGATTGTTGGTACTCGCGCTGCGCGCTCGATGATATATTTGTCTCGTGCTTCGCGCTCGATGCTGTATTCACCTCGCACTACGCGCTGGGTCTTTCTATTGAATGCATATTTGTGCACAAGCCTTTTAAAATTAAAGGTCAAAACATCGACGACTGTCAGTTGCTGATTATAAATTCTTTTTTGCTAAAGCTCCTTCGGCTTTAACGAACACATTCTCATCACGTATCGCATGTTTCGCACTTGATTTCATCGAGAATGCGTTATGTTCAACTCTGTTATATCAAATGTATATTATATATTTATTTCTGTACCTCGGGCTGGCAGTGTTTATTCAGATATTGAAAAATAATTTTTAAGTCTCCTTTTTAATTCTTTTTTTATTATTGCGTAATAAAAATATTTTTACTGTAATATTTTTATCATTAAAAAAATGCGCATTCTATTAAAATAAAAATTATTATTAAACAGCAACTAGTGTCGTTTTACCATACATTTAATTTGCTTATATTCAGTGTAGATGTAATTTAGGCGAAGAACATTGGCAAAGAAAATGTTATTATATCTTTTGTCCTTTTCCCAAAAAGTTCATTTTTTTACTTTTAACATATTTTTATAATTAGAGTTTACAACAAACTTTTGTCTTTTAATTTTGTTCGTCTCTTGTGTCGTTTTTTCAACAAAATTTTTAAAAAATTTTAATCTTTTTTTTACGATTAAAAGAAAATCTAATCGTCCTATTTAAAAATGATTAATAACAAATTCATAGATCTTTTTAGGGTGAACTACTTTAGTCTGTTAATTTTAGTTCGAACCTTGTGTCGTTTTTTGAAAAATTTAAGTTTTTAATTTTGAATGTTATTGTTTACGATTAAAGCGAAAATTACGTGTCCTATCAAAAATTATTCATGACAAATTGAAATAAGGTTTCGTTATTTTTTGCAAGAGCAACTTTTGTCTATTTTTTCATAGGTTGTGTCGTTTGTCCAAAAATTTAATTTTTTAATTTTTAATCTTGTTTTTTAAGACTAAAAACAAAAGCTATGCGTCCAATCGAATTGTGATTAGTGACAAACGTGTACATCTCTTCAGTGCGCGCTATTTTAGTTGATTCATTTTTTTTCGTATCTTGCATAGTTTGAGCGCAAGCTGGAATTTTTGATTTATCATTCTTTTTTGTATGATCAAAATTTGAATTTTCAACTTATCAACAAAATTCGTTTTTTCTTTTTAGGCCTTAAAAAAGTTTGCCAAATCAGAATCCTATCTGATCAATCTTTCGAAAGTTATCGTGTCTATAGAATACAGACTACAGACTACATACAGAAAGACAGACAGGCTGACATACACTTTCGTAAAAATCGTTTTTTCTGACTCAGTGAGTCTCAAAACGTGGAGATTTTACAGATACCGACAAAGTGCAATTTTACATAAAACCAATACCTTCTCATTAGGATGAGAATGTAAAAAATTTCGATTATTCAAAAGTGGAAGACTCCACCCCCCTTAACTATTATAAACCAGTAATAGCATTTTTTTGAACCGAAAAACATAATAAGATATAAATATCAAAATATTATATAACAGCATAAGTTTGCAGGGAGCCTCCAACCCGGGAGAATCAGGAGAACCGACAGAAAGTCGGGAGAAACTTACACATATAGAAAAACGGGATAAAGTTGGAACAGATATATTATAACGGGAGATTTCCCGTATTTCATAATTCGCGTTTTTTGTAATTTTTACAAGTTTTCAATTAGAAAGCATATACTTTTCAAAGTGTTTAGAATAATTAAAATTTAAAGATTCACAATGTTTCATGTTTTGAATTTTCAAATTAAAAATTTCACAACATTGTAGTTTCAAATTGAATTATAATTCAAATTGATAAGGCCATTTCGCTATTAAATATTTCAAAATTTCATATTAAAAGCCTTGAGAGTCAGTTTTGAATTTGATGATTTTAGATGTAAACATAAAGCAATTTCGAACTCCAAAGCTTAAAATTGTTCAATTAAAAAAAATGCAATCATATTACAGAAATATTGTTATTTAATGTTCATTTTAATTTTCAATGTAAAATCTTAAAAAATTTTCGATTTTTAGTGAAAGATTCAAACTAATAAATCATTTGAAATTGAAAAACATTTTATGGGAAAATCTCAAGCGTGAGTAATAGTTCGAAAGGAAGATTCGACATCAAAAAATTAAAAATCAAGTTTAAAATAACAAAAAGACACAAATTAAACTATGTAACTGTAATGGATACAGCAATAAATGCATAATTTCGGCAATTTAAAAATTTTTAAAGTTCTGAATTTACATTTTAAATGATCAATTTTATATTGTTTACTCTCATAGGTTTTATTTTTTCATCTAAAATTGAATTGGTCGAATTTGAGAAACTTTAATTAGAAATGTTTAGTTTTTAAATTTTAGTTTTAATATCACAATTTTTTGTGCCCATAAGTTTTGTCAGTTTAAAATGAAATTCGCATTTGTTTCAGTTTCAAGGTATTGGAGTAGTTTTTTTTCATTTCTAATGATTCTCATTTAAAATTACTACTTATTTTTAAAGTTTGTTTAGTATAATTTAGTTCATGCTTTAATTTTATAAAAATTCGTCTAATTAGCTTTAATGTCAAATCATAATTTCGTTATGTAATAAAATTTTTAAATTCTAGAATTTCAGAAGCTTTGACTTTCAAAGATTCAATTTAGTTGATCTTAGGTTTATTTTAGATATTGATTTTGTTTGTCTACTGGTCTATATCAATATTATTAAAATATTGATAAATCTTAAAATTGTGAAAAAAATGTCTCTATCTCCGCTGGGATCTGGACCCAGGACCTTTAGATTTCCGGTCAATTCCTTCAATTCGCAATGATTAATTATTGTTAAATTTTTTTTAAACCTAATGTTAGAGATTCGTCTTTAAAATTGATTTTTAAATTTGCATATTTTTGATGTCAGGAAATAAAAATTCAGAGGCGTGAAGGCGCGATTTGTGTGCGAGAAATTACTGCCAGTGTGAAAAAATGCATCTTTGCATTTTTATTTATCATACACAAAAATTTCTTTATGCTGCTCATATGATTCAAAGTCAATCGATTTCTTGCAAAAGGTTTGCTCATTCTTATCGATTTCCGCAATTGATCATATATGTGAAAAATCTGTGTTTCACAAAGACAGTTAATTTTTTCTAAACCGGGAAAAATCACGAGTATTTACGAGAAGAACCTTTTTCCTTGTTTTCTGTTTCTACTTATAATAATTATGGGTTTTCACCTTTGAAACCTATATAAATATAAAATTATAAATAGTTTTTATTATTAAACCACATTTACGTATAATATGTATTTACATTTTATATATTTTTGGAAAATAATAAATTTATAATAACGTTAAGTAAATGATTATTGCTACAATAGTACTAAGTTACAAAATCAAGTAGGGTGAAGACTCCGTTAACTTTAAATATTATTGTGTTGTATTCTTAATAAGAACTATGAAATAAGTCACAATGAAGCGTCTGAATAGTACAAATTAATTCTGGATAACAAAATAGTGAAAGTTGAAAGAATTTTAACCTCGTAAAATTTTACTTAAATATAGCTACACAGACTATTTCTCGAATTTTCTTAGGAATCATCAATAAACTGAATGAAGTATTTGTTTCTATCAGCCAGACGGTTACCAGATCAGGAAAAACTTCTTTCCTGTTGAAGCCATTTGCTGCGTTGTCTCACAAAATTTGTAAGCTAGGTTTGTTAACATTTATTATCAGGAGTAACTTACACTAGTTCTCCAGGCCCCTAAATATAGCAGATACTTTGGTACAGTTGCACCTTTTAGGAAAATCCGAAATTAACGCTTTTAATTAATTTCAATTAAATTTTTTCTATAGAAAAATTAAGATGTCGAAAAACATGCTCTATATTTTTTTACAAAAAAAAAAGCAGCTTATATTATGATTTAAATTTAGAGATAATTTTTTGTGTTTCACATTAGTCGCCACAACCTTAAAAATCTCATCTTGTCGTACGCGTTTTTGTCCGTTAGCTGGTTAGCTATGCTACTTATAATTCATCACTTTCGTGCTAACTTTTGCATAATTATGCTTTTAAAAACTGCACTCTACTCTTACAACAATAAATGAGGACTGGGCTGCACTATAAGGCCGTAGGATATAATATATTGCACCTTATTTTGGGAAAGCCTGCCAATATTTCGCTTTACTTAAAATCAAGCCCAAATATATCCTCTGTTTATGAATTTAGGTTCATGTCTTGGCCGCTTGAAGCGCCATATCACTGGTTGAATCTATCATTTGGCGTCATTGATCTATTCGGTCATGCCGTCTTAGTTCAGCCACTTACTGGTTCATCCAGTTAAAATCAGAAAATCGCTGGTTCACCAGTGATGATTCAAAATACAGATTCAACCAGTGAAACTTTTACTGGTTTACTTTAAAAAGTAAATATAATAATTTATACAAATAGCTGTAATTATTAAGGACAAGATAATCTAAAATTTTTAGGTGGTAATATTGTAAGAAACGGAGGTCATGTGAGCCCTATCGTCTGAGGGGACACGTTATGAATAAAGAAAAACTTCTACCAGGTTCCTGGATTATTACTCCAAGCTTTTTGCATATCATAAATTTGCACATTCGCCACTATATTTTTTATTATTTTCCAAGATTTGAGTGCAGCTGTTATTATTATCCCAAGAACAGGGAAAAAATCAGAAATCGCACAATTGGTGAATGGATAATGGGCAGGTTAAGGCAAATTGTCACAGGAGGAATATAATCGTGTCTGTACGCAGAGTGACCTTCACCCCTGCCTCATTTCTGCGGTGCGTTCAGCGAATGGCCATTTCTCTCAAATGGTGAGTCGACCGACTAGCCAGTAGTAACCTGTCAGTCGATGATGAAATAGCACAAGTCGAAGGGAATATAAATAAATGGCGAGAAAGAATTCTTAACCTAACATGAAATTTTTCAACAAAGAAAGAATGGAGTAGATAAGTATATGTAGATAAGTCACGCTCCAAGAAAATTCAAGGGCAACATTTTTTCTTCATAGGAATGGAAATGTGGTTTTGAAAAACTCCATTAAGAATTAAATGGCATTGAGGAGAAGTGTGTTCGATTCTTTTAGCCGTTTACTGTAAACAAAACTTTAGTTGGTAATTCTGGAAATTTAGAAAACGCCATATTATCAGGCCAAAACTAAAAAATAAGTATTTGACATATTATGTTATTTTCTTGTAAGACCGTTTGCATTCCTTAAAAATACTTGTATTTTCATACATGTAGTAACATTTTATGTAATTTTTGAAAGACTTGAAACGTTTGAACCTATTAGAAAAGAGAAATGAAAAAAATTAGAAAAGTCACTGTGCATGATTGGCCTGCTAATTCTACAGACATGAATCCTTTCGAGCATGTTTGGGACTTCATATAATCTGAAGTTTGTAAGCACGCTCCTACAGCTAAGCAAGAAATAATTCATATATTCAATGAAACTTGGTAACATAAGGTACAGATAGAAAGAAAAATTGAGAACTGTATAGACAGCATGCCTCGTCGTATTAAATCTGTGTTGGCTGCTTAAGGTGTTCATACAAAATACTGATTTCAGTGAAAGATTGCGTTTCATTGCAAAAACTGCTATAGTCCAATGGAAATCACTAGTTTTAGAATAAAACTCATTATTTTATATATGCGTTCTCATAGTTTAACAAAAACTGTTTCAAAATGAAGGTGTATTGTAGTTAAAATGGCGAAAAAGTGATTTTACAGCTTTGGTCTAATAATATGGCCAGGGAATGTGTACGTCATGGTCTAAACAATTGTTTTCAAACATTGATAATAAAAGAAAATTAAAAAAACCGTATTCAGAACAATAATTTAAGGGTTGTATGGACACTGAATAATAAATTTCTTTGAGAATGTTGATCTCGAGAAAATAATCTCTTCACTATTATGTGAAAGATTTCTTCTACATTATCATAAGTCCAGTAATAAGCTTATTAGATTACATCAAATAAAAATTGTCAATATATTAAATTTGGATTCCTGAATATTCTTCAAAATAATTTTTTAAACGAATTTTTTATACATAAAACTAAAGAAAAATTTTTTCATAAAATTTACGTCGACGAAAAAATAAATGGTGTGTTTTAAAAATAATTTTGTATTTTTTACTACAAAGCTAAGCATTTTCATCTAATGCACAACGCTAAAGATTTTTTATAAAGAATATTTAAAGATTGTGGTGCCCCATTTTATACCGCATGCCTTTTTAAGGTTCGATAATTAACCCTAAGAGAACAAAGAGAAAAGGGTTTGTAACATATGTACGCGTTCACGCTACAATGAAAATTGCATTGCAATTTGTGAAAAAATTTAGCCTTTTTCCGTAATATTATACTGTCTGCTTTGATAACGCAAGGTAATGCAAACAAATTGAAGGTGTAAATAAAGGCATGTGGTACGTATTAGCCCAAAGGGCTCAAAGGGTCACGTAAAAAGGAATTAAATTTAATGGAATTTCCGTGTATTAAAATTGCATGTCAATGTAAAAAATAAAAGTTTTCATCGATAAAATACGGTAAAAAATTTGCATGCACCCCTCGTTAGTTTTGACGAGGAAAATTTCTGGGAAATTGTGTAAAAATTTACAGCAGATTTTCCCTGATCTTAAACTATACCAAATAAAGCTAAATATAAATTTTATGATGAAATAATTTTGGATTTCATTATGAAATAGTATTTCCAGTTAATTGGAAGAATGGCATGCATGTAAGTTCGGCAAAAAAAGAAAAATTGAAACCCCTAAAAAAAAAAATGTTGTAAATGAATAAAAATATGAGATTTTCCATGACTTTTTCTTGCATGCCACTTTGTATTTTGTTAGGAAATATTGTTTTAAGGTGAACGAATAACGGCATGCATGTTCCTTCAGCTTAACATCAAAACATTTTGAAACTTTTGAAAAAAACTCTGCTAACGATTGGCACTTAGCTTCCTAAAATCAAGTGTTTTCTCGCTCTCTCGCGATTTTAAAATCTACCTAGGGGAGTGTTCAATATGATAAATAAATAGCAATGTCAAAGGACCCCCCACCAAATGTATGGGATAATGGTATTCGGTGGATTTAGCTTAAACGTCGTAATTTTATAGGTTACAAGTGCCCGATGAAATATACTAAAAAAAATCCAAAGCAATGGACAGTTTTTGTGTTATAAGGCGCTAAGCGCTCAAAATCAGTGGATAGAACGAATTGTAACAGTCTTCGTTACAAAAGAGATGTCAACATAGAAATCACGGGTCAGATTGTGGTCTATCATGTTTTCGCCTACACCGTTGAGTCATATTGTGCGCTTCTCAAAACAGTCAGACGCAAAGCGCATAAGATTTGAACTCGAATAAGAAATCACTTGGTTAAATGCCGAAAGGGTACCCGAAATAACATTAGTAACTCGTGCACACATGCCGCTAATAATATTTCACGCTTCTGAAGAAGGCCGAACGCTAAGCGCTCATGATCAGCGGATAGAACCAATTCAAGTAGCTTTAGCGACAAAGGCGATGACAGTATAAGTTCACTTATATAGAGTTTTTACAAACGATCAAGCGCTAAGCGCATCAGGGTTGAGCTTGGCTAAAAAATCACACCGTTAAGTACAGAAAGGGTACCCGAAGTAACATAAGTAACTAGTGCGCATATCCCGGTAATCACATTGTGCCCATCTCAAGAGGGCCGAACGCTAAGCGCTCATGATCAATGAATAGAACGAATTACAATAGATTATATTACAAAAGCAATGTCAATATAGAAATTACGCGTCAGATCTTGGTCTGTCATAATTTATCCTATACCGTTGACTCACAAAGCGCGCTTCTGAAAAAGACCAATCAGTAAGTGCAAAAGATTTGCTCTTAGCTAAGAAATACATTTTTTAAAGGCATAAAAGATGCCCAAAGTAACATTAGTAACTAGTGCACATATTACGATAATTACAGTGTACCCTCCCTAAGAGCATCGAAAGCTAAGCGCCCATGATCAGCGAATATAACCAATCCTAGTAGCTTTAGCGAAATATTAAACTATTTCTGGCTCTTGATCCGGGTTTGCTTGTTCAGCTCTATTAGCAGAGTCTAGAATCCTTTGTAGCAAGGATGTTTATGGACACTTTACGCGTTGCTGTTGACGTGCATAACCCAGGAACCCTAAAACGCTTGCAATATGTGCGCAGGTGCCAAGAGTTCTGGTCCCTGACTTACATGTGCAGTAATAACCGAGAATCTTTTCGCTACTGTCTGGTCCTATGTCATCGATCTCATTGAACGGTATCCACAGCTGGTACCTTGTCGCATTTCAAAAACGAGAAAATACTCGTACTCTGATCAAGCCAGATTCATTAAGTCGCGTATCTAGTTTAAACTCCTCATGTTGTTCTCGTTGCACCTTGTCTTGAACGTTAGATGGTGTAAGTTCTATTTGAAGCCAATTTGTTATGTCACGTATTTCTTCCAATGTAAGGCGAGGAAATTGGGGTACTTGACGTTCACACAGGCGATTCCAATTTGCATTTTCGTAGCGCATATTATCCACTTTTATGCGTGCTTGCACGATTTTTCCCTCATGAGCTCTCGCTAGATATTCTCTTGCAAGTTCTGCTGTAGCGACTTGCATCTCGATAACAGGATGATATCGATTAATTATGGCAGCAGAAATACAAAAGAAGTCCTTAGATTGTGCACATGAGCCATCGGAATGGTTTTCTCGAAGAACTTGAAAATCGACTTTAGGTGGCCATTTCTAGATTCCACTATCCATCTCGATTTCGTTATTGGCCGTGCTTCGTTCGCTCCTTCCATTACGAATTGACTCTGTCCTTGTTGGAGAAACGGTGGTATCTCGGATATAAGTCCTAAGCATTCTAAAAGAGGTTGGGCATCTCTGTATCCTCGGCCCTCTATACCAATATCCCCAATGTTGAAAAATTCTCTCATAACTTCCACATCTCTTTCAAATTCGTTAATGAGCAATATAGTCCTTGTATTTCAAGTATGTATTCGTCTGGAGCAGCAATGAGAGCAGGTTTTAACAAATGCCGTCCTTTATGTTTGCAGAATGATTGTCAAAGTCCGCGAAAGTTACTGCTCTTCTGCATGCCAGCATAAGTTCCATCGATGACAGCAATAGCTCTGGGAATGTCTGGCTGTGGATTATACACTTCATTGGCGAACGTTGTCACGTGTCTTTCAATGAATTCCTATCTGCTTATCACATTAAGTCCAATGTTACCAGGCACAAACCGCTGCATTAAAAACTCTCTTACAGTAGAAATGGCCATGCTTATAGCTTGCCGGCTCGAATAATGAAAAACGACTTTCAGAAATTCATCAGAAAGACCTTGACGCATTTTGCAAAGGAAAGTTATCAGATCTTTTTTCATTACGTATCTGACACCATGTCTATGTAACCGAAGAATAGGATCACAAAATGCATACAATGTTCTAAATAGTTCCTTTGTCGCAGGAGCAATAGCTTCAAATTCTTCATCAGTAAAGATATCCTCATCATTAAACGCTTCGGCCGCATGAATATTTGCTTCGTTACCAAGTTGCTGCAAGAACAGAAGTAACTGCTGTCCCGGAATCCTGTATGGTGTATTAATCGCTTGTAGTCCAGGAAGCAAAGGGGCTAAGATGAAACCATGTTTATCCAAATGATTTAAGCATGTCCTTGTTTCTTCCGGAATGAAAATGTCCATAACAATAAAAGCGTTAACTCTAAACTCAATTGAAAGCCTAGGAGTATGACCAGCAGCATTAAAGAACGTGCATGTTTGCCTGCCTGTTGTCTCAAACAGCCAGGGTTACGTAGGAACTCCTCCTATTCATTGGGAATCGATTATTTGCAATTGAGACATAACCTACTGTCATCGGCGGCAGGATTACTACTTCCATAAATTTGAGCCATCTGTCCTGGTTGATAGGCTCTATCGCACACATAGCAGTGAACTCGAACTCTGAATGCCATTTTTTAAACTTTTGTTCAACTATCAAAAGCCAAGACCCTAAGAGAAACAAGATCTGAAAAATATATCAATAAAACGAAAGAAAAAATCAGAAACAACAAATGAAAACAAATAAACATGCGATATTAAATACAAAAAGGGAATAAGAAATACAACACAATTAATACCAAAGGGAACAGTAAGGTATTTTTTCCAAAGCTTGCCAATGTAATTATAATCCGCTTTCGAGACCTTTCACAAAGGAAATTACAGACAAACATATCAACATCAATAGCAATAATCAGTGAATGCTGCATGATGAACGACTGTCACTTTTCGAAGCAAAAAGAGAATAACTTCAGAATGAGTGACCATTTAAAATTAGGCCTAATGATTTTAAAAAAGTGAGTATAGTTATTTGCGTGACTTCTAGCTGCACGTTCTTTTTTTGCAAATAAGCATGGAATTCATTTTAGGTACTAGTTTACAACAGTATTTTCTAACGTCGACCCTCTAAACTTTGAAAGTACACAAAGTACACACAATTCAAGGACTAGAAACATTGGGAGCTAAAGTTTTAAAGAAGTCAGCTGTATAGGCAAAAATATAACCAAACACGTTCTGATGCGTGGTTCTTACAATGACATCGCTTTTGTCGCTAAAGCTACTAGGATTGGTTCTTTTAGCTGATCATGAGGTCTTAGCGTTCGGCCTTCTTAACAAGCGTCCAATACTGTTATCGGAATGTGTGCACGAGTTACTAATGTTACTTCAGGTAGCCTTTCTGCATTTAACAAAGTGATTGTTTAGTCAAGTTCAAACCTAGTGCGTTTAGAGTTCAATCGTTCCAGAAACATTTCCAGGTGACATCGCTATTGTAACTGTATCTATTAAAATTCGATCTATTCATTGATCATGAGTGCTTAGCGTCGGCTCTCTTGAGAAGGGCACAATGTGATTACCGGGATATGCAGACGAGTTACTTATGTTACTTCGGGTACCCTTTCTGTACTTAACGGAGTGATTTTTTAGTCAAACTCAAACCTGTTGCGTTTAGCGCTTGATCAATTCGAAAAGCGTTATATAAGTCAAAGGATTGGCCAAGCATATCATTGACCACTTTCTGATGCGTGGTTCTTATACTGACATCGCTTTTGTCGCTAAATCCACTAGAATTGGTTTTATCCGCTGATTATGAGTTCAAAAAGAAAAATAATTTATCCTAATGACTTTTTTTATAAAATAAAAATTTATCAGAGTTATGGCATTTACAAAATTCCAAAAACCACACGAAAATGAACAATTTAAGCCAAATAACGCACGATTTAAAAAAAGTCAGGATAAGAAAAATTTTGCTCTTTGAAAGCCCTACAAGATTATAATAACAACTTTTTGAATTTCCTTGAAAAATCGAAAATTCAAATTATGAAGACATAAAAAAATAATGGAAAATCAAAAATTACATTTTTCGGTTAAACTATGCAAAATAGATCACTTTTTGATAAGAAGCGCATTTTTCATTTTAATCGTGAAAAAAGTCTGTCAGGGTAATTGATAAGGGGTTACATTATACCTGACATTAACCTGAAGGAAGGTAATGTTGAGGCGAAGTGTCACATGCTGACTTTATATATAAAGAAGCGGCTATAAATATTGAATTATGACATACTTACGCCTACAAAGTACTCTAGAAAGATGATACAGGACATTAACCATTCAATTGAATCAAACAAAAACCATGCATCCTTTGTAAAAACAATTCAATTTAGCGACTTTGGAGGCGTTACGTATATATTCTGAGTATACTGTAAAAATTTCAAATCATTTCATCAGTTATTGAGCTATAATCGGCGAGTTGAGTTTTAAAAAACATCGAATTTGAGTGCAATGAAAAATGAAATTTTAATTAATTATTACTTAAACTAATAATCGGATTTATCAATTATATCTGCAAAAAATGTCGTCTTTTGCCAGCTTAGTGTAATGGTATTTTTTATTTGTTAATCTGACACCTTTTTTTCTTTCACTCTCTGTCTGTGGACAATTTTTTTACCGAATTTCACGCGGAGACGCCCTTTTATGTTCGGTGCGCTCATTTGTCCAAAAATTAAGTTAAACATTTTTTTAATGTTATTTCTTACGAATAAAACAAAAACTTTAATTCTTGTCAGATCAAAATTAGAATTTTTGATTTTTTAAGAAAATTCAAAAAGTTGTTATGATAATCTTGTAGGGGTGTCAAAAATCAACGTTTTTTGTTTCTTGCCTTTTTTTCAAGTCGTGTCTCGTTTGGCTCTAAATGTTAATTTTCGCTTGTCTTTTTTTGTAATTTGAATTACCGTAAATAGAATTTTCGGCTTAAAGCTACCTCATGGTTCCCCATCCAGCCCCTTGACCTGCCGCCGGGGGCCCATTGTTTGGCCCGAGTCGAGCGCTGGCGGTACAGTCTTCCTCAAGAAGATGCTAAGCTTGGACTGCGAACGCTACGTAGTACCCACCATCGCGAAAGGAAAGACAGTGCACGGGTCACAGAAATAATGTTGGTATAACCCCTGACCCT
>JAAAKG020137154.1:0-12984 GCA_010014905.2 Druon quercuslanigerum
AGGCCAATCCAATCTGTTGACTTTTTCGAAAGTTATCGTGCTCACAGCCCAGACATACATACATACAGACATACATACATACATACATACATACAGACAGACACGTTCGTAAAAACCTGTTTTTCGGGTTCAGGGGGTCTCAAAACGTGGACATTTGACAAAAACCGAGGGGGTCAAATTTCACACAAATCTAATACCTTCTCTGATGAGAATGTAATAAAATTGTAATCCGTGTCGCGAAATATTAAAGACCAATATTATGGACCAAACAATATATTGGTTGCATTTTCATCCAAATACTTGAACAAAATCATGTCCCCAAATGACGAACTTTTAACCAAATAGCTAAATTTTCAACTAATAAAGATAAGTTACAAAATGTTTTTTTCTTATTCTGTACAAACTATCTTTTCAATGATTTAAATTAAAGAACATTTGTTAAACGATATGTGCTTATAATTTTTTTAAATAAATTATATAAACAAATTGTTTATTAACGGAATTTACTGGCAACAAATGTCGTTTTTTTGCCTAAGTGAGCCAAGTGATCCCAAGGTCCTGGCTTCGCCATGGTACTTCTCTCGAAGGCCTGGCAGAGCCAGCTATCTTGGCGCACGAAAAATTGTTCGGGTTAGAAACAAATGGGCCATTTACAGGTACTAAGAATTCAATTTAAATATAGTATGGAACCACATTAGGTCAGCAATATGTTAATAAAGAACGTATTTGTAGCAATGGATCATATATCATATTTTGATTCGGAACTTCCTATCTACAGTGAATCCTTTTTGTCGGATTTTCACAAATTGTAAATTTAATTATGGTTAACAGAATTAATTTTAAATGTTTTTTCAAAAGAAAGAAAGATATCACGCATCTTACCGATTTGCTGTAATTTTTTTTACAAAGTTATGAGTATCTGAATTTTAAAAATAGAAAAAATGAATTATCGAAAAATAGTCGAAATTTTTGTAGAAAGTGTGATACATTCTAAAAATAATATAGGTAATTTTCTTTCTGATTTTGATATAATTTCTCATCCTCTTTCGAAATTGTTAAAAATTGTCAAAAAAGTTCAAAAGTGACAGGATGGCGACAGCTTTTCTATAAATATTCAAAGCCAATTTATTCAAAGCCAATTTATTCAAAATTTTATCATTTTTTCTCTGTATTTTTTTCTAGATTTGTCCTAACATAAATATTATATTTTATAATATTCTGCCTTGTGCCCGCACCATGGACAGAGAGAACTTTTTTTGCATAAAAAATGAAAAATCACGGTTTTGCCAAAGCGGCACAGAATACGAAAAAAGGCAAGGTAGTTCTAAAAAGTGTGTCTTGGCAATTTTTTGTTATTCACGTTACATTTTACTTGTTTTGAAAATATTTATAAAATCATTTAAAATTAATTTTTTCTTATCAATACAATTTTATGGTGACATCAAAAACAAAAATGAATGAAAATTATTGATACTCTTCATTTTTTCTAACCTAATTAATTTATTTTGTTTCCACCAAAACGTTGTTGAGCAGAAAATCAATCTTTAAGGATTTTGTACATATTTTTGAAAAAATGTAAAAAATAACACGAAGTAGGAAAAAGTGTCAAGAGACATTTTTCTAGAACTCGTTTACAGAAACAATTTTTTTTACTTTTTTCATGTCTTGTGTCGTTTTGGGAAAAAATTTTCATTTTCATTTTTCAAAAAAACAAAAATTCTCTTTTCTCTCTAAGCCTAAGGCTCAGACATAGGGCATTATGTCACTTTTGAACTCTTTTTAAATTTTCTAGTGTTTATGGAGTAAAATGAGGCAATTCATTTTTGAGGTTGGTTCCTGGTTACAATTCCCTTTGACCGGAAAAGAGTTTGCAACAAGCAAGTTAATTTGCAATGCAGGAAGATGAATAAATATATAGGAATAGATAAATTTTCAATAGCAAATACAATCGTTAAACTTTTAATTTCAAAGATGAATTTTTACCCAAAAAAAACGACGTCACGGTCATGGCACGATAGGTGAAAATGTCAGGAATATTAACATAGAGTTAACACATATGTGCATGTGACTTGCATACGACTTTTTGGAAAAAATATTGTAAACGTAAAAGTAAGTTATAAACGTATGAATAGTAATATTTTTCAAGTCTAGAATGCATTTGGACAATTATGGTTAATCCTTTTGTTCGTTGAAAACCTTTCAGTTTCACGAAATGAAATAAAATATCCAAAAATTTAAGATTAGAGTACCCAGTTCTGATTAAATCGATCTAACACACTAAAAACGTCAAATTTTGGATATCTTAACGCTTATTTTATTTAAGGAAATTGAAAAGTCATCAATCGAAAAAAAACATTAAACATAACTGTGCAAATGCATTTAATATTACCATTCATAGATTTATAACTTACTTTTTCGTATAAAATATTTTTTCCAAAAAGTCGTATGCATTCATATATAAATATTTACTATCTATATTCTATGGCAACCTACCTAACATTTCCACCTATCCTATCATGACCGTGACATCATACTTAAATACACAATAGTTGAATCCTTAACCTACAAAGATGAACTTGCAACCAAGAAGATTAATTTTCTATAAAAAGAGGAATTTTCATTAAAATATATGAATTTTCTTCCAAATGGTTGAATTTTCAATTTACGAAGGAAATTTGTTTCCATTAAAAATGGAATACACTCAACACTTGATATAAGCACCCCGGTTTACGCTATTACGAGAATTAATTGTAATTAACTGTTTCTTGATGAGGGAACCCGTGAGACTGAGAGAGAGGCACTGCTCATTCAAGCGTGACAAACATAATGAGGGCCGCACTCTCAGCGAGTTAGTTTACCCATGTAAGAAAGTTATACGTAATGGACAAGACTTCATTTTTTTATACGTTTTTCTGTACAAAACAAATCGGGCCTATCCTATTGGACAGACAGAGAGAGTATGATTGTTTCGAAAAGAAAAGTATGATTTGTCATTGGAACACAATCCGACGCTCTCTGCTCACCTCATACGATATAAAGAGAGATCTCGAAACAATCGCTTCGAATTTGATCGCAACTCGTTCTGTCTATCTCATATGATAGAAAGAGAGGTTCAATCGACTTCAAGCATCGGACCCCCATTGCAGCGTTTTGTAACCTCAAACTGTCAAGTGTTGACGTGAGAATGGTGAAAACTGTTTTTTCATGAACAAGTTAATCTAATATTTACAAAATTAAGTGATTTTCTGTTTAATAATTTCTTCGTATGTCAGGTAATTAAATATTTTAATTAAATTAGATTTTAGTTTTTTTGCTAATAAAAATTAACTGTCGCTCACTTGAAGTGTTTTCCGAGGTGTTTCGCTTATGCATACATAGATTGGATGCTGTTGTCTTCGAATGTTTGAAGCAAGCGCCAGACAGAGGTAATTCAGTATCCTGACTGATTATTAAAGAGAAAGCTCGGATAAAAGCTCTCATTTTAAACTAGATGCTCTACGGTCCGCAAACGTTTAAAGTACGTAAGCTGGAATTTCCAGTATTTCCATTAAATATTTAGTTTGCCCTTGTCTCCATATTAGAAAAAAATGTAATATTTTTTACTGAGTCCGAAAATCCACCGGAAACGATTCATACGCCTCTGACTGTTTGGATTCTGAGTGCCTCAATTGGAGCCGAACGTTAGAACCAAAACGGGGCTCCAAACACTGAAAAAAATGGTTAGTTGGGCCAACTATTTAGTTTGTAGGATATGGTACTGCTATTTTGTTAGTTGGGATCACCATTTACTTATTTTCTGGTGCTAACTAAATACTCAGTGCAACTAATTGAATTGTTGTGCGAACTAATGTAATAACAGTATCAACTAATAAAGGAGCAGTACCATATTTAACCAACTAAATAGTTGGCTCAACTAATAATCACTTTTTAACAAAATAGTTGGATTTTTAACAAAATAATTAACTTTGAAACTAAATACTAGAATTTTTAACCAAACTAGATGATTTCCAAACCAAAAATATAATAGTGGACTTTCCAACCAAATAATTCACTGTCAACCAAAAATAGTTGGATTTTTTTATTGATTTCTATCAATTCAGTTCATACTTTAAGCGAAAAGACGAGAAAAAGGTAAGTTTCTTGAAAACAGAGAAAAAATAAGAATACATACTTCAAACAAGGGGAAGAGAGTTTATATACGGCTCATAACGTCTTAGTTAATGTTTAAATTATATCACTGTTTTCAAATTTTTAAAAATGTCTACAGAATGTAAATAAAAATATTCTCATATTAAAATCAAATAATTTTAATTCACAATTCGTGTTCGATTGACGGTTACATAATGTCATTTATATTTCTTACTTGAAAATAGGAAGGTGAACATATTCAGTGTCACATGCTATTGCGGTTGGAGGAAGGGGGGAGGGGTCACCGAAATGTGATAAATTGTCATAAGAGGGAGGGATGAGTAAAAAAACACTGGAAATAGCGTACACGTAATATGTGGACGCTTCCAAAGTGAATCTCGAGGTGAATCTAATAAGATGCTGTGGAAAGTTGTCTCGTTAACTGCATTAGCTAGACGGACGTTAAAATAAATACAGACAGTCGCTGAACTCCAACCATTTAATGATAATGAGCAAACGTTCCTGTCAATTACATACCAATAATTATGCGTGATACGTCTTGCTTGGATACTTTATTACAGGAATCAGAAGTTTGCCTTTATTATACTGAATGTCATTTATTTTGCTTCCTTTTTTTGCGTTTAGATTTAAAAAAAAATACCTTGCTTATAAATGAGAAAAACGTTTTATATTCGAAATATAACAATACGATATCTAGCGTATATTTGTTCGCATCTTTGAAACGTATAGATCGACCTATTGTTGAAACTTTTAAGAACTATCAAAACCGATTTATGAAGTTTAAGAAAAATAGTTTATTCTGTTTATATGAGATAAACTATTTGATATTCAAAATACGACAATACTATATGTAGTGTATTTGTTCGCGTCCTTGAGGCGCTATAATTAAGCTATTGTTGAACATTTTATGATCCGCCAGTACCGATTTATTAAGTTAAAAATTGGCGTATTCTCTTTATATGAGAAATACTTTGTTTATATTAGGAATGATACTATAACATTACTGAATCTGACAGGTTCGTTCACGTCTTCCAGAAGCATCGATTGTCCAAATTCATAAACTTTTATGACCTATCATTACCTATCAATATCGTGTTTAAATGTTTTAAGAGCATTATTTTCCGCATTTATAAAAGGATTTTTTTAAGGGGATAAAATAGTAATGCATTTGATGTAGTTCTTCGCGTCTTCGTGACGCGCGGATTAATCTATTGACGTAAACTCCTGCAAAAAACAAGAATCCAACGATCAAATTTCGACAACAACGAACAAACAAAAAATGCTCCTATTGTAATCAACGTTTTGCATCAATTTCATTGTTGTACGTTAAATAGGATTTTGAATTCGGATTTTAATCTAATTTAAATTTCTTAAATTGTAATCTATTGACGAACTTTCGATGACCATTTTTCATTAATCAATAGTGTCAATACCGCAAGTTAAAAAGTGTTTGTTTTATCACTTTTGATATCAACTAGATTTAAACGAATAAATTTATTGCATGTCACGTTCCTTATAGAGAACAATATTCAACTATAGATTGCTTAGAATTTGAAATAAAAAACGATTATATTTTCTGTTAATTTATCATTCTCAAGTATGCAGCGTAGTTTGTGGTTTTAAAATATGAAAGAAATTTCCATATTTGTTTTTTATTATTAGCATTTACAAATGTTCCTTTTGCTAAAAAAATTATTATAAGGAAATATCGCGTAAATTGTTGTCGGAAATCTGATTGGTTCAGACACTGCATGAATATGAATTTTAGTGTCTTCGAAAATTTTAAAAATGAATTTTAACAGACAAGTGGAAAAGATTTCAAAAGATAAAAAATAAATTCCTAAATTTTTAACTAACACCTAAGAAATATTTAAAGCAAAAATTTTCAATTTTACAACCTTACAACATTTTAGAAAAAAACGTGTATTCAAGGAGTAAACAATTTTTTTTGAGGTTCCTAGGAAATTTTTAAACGTTTCTCTTTATGCATATTTTTCAGGGAAAATTGAAAAAAGATTTTAAAAATTATCGATAAAGAACCTGGAAAATTTTAGGCCAAAAAGATTTTAAAGCAATTTCTTTAAGTTTTGAGGATTAAAAACAATTTGAATCGTTTTAAAAAATATATAGAGGTTTATAAAAAATGATTTAAATAATTTTAAATTTGAAAAGATTTCAGAAAATCTGAAATAGAACGTAGATTTTAAGGTATTTCTTCTACATTTTTCTTAACTATCTAAACAACTTTTCAGTTTTTTATGAATGAATTAACAACAAAAAGTAGTAGGTTTAATTTTAATAAATTGAGAAATTATAAACTAATGAAAGATTTAGTAGAATATTAGCATCTGTAAGTTTTCATAACCGTGCGTGCGTCATATAAATAAATTGCGTTAATACTGCTTTGATTTTTTCACTTGTTGCAATTAATCTGTCTTGCAAATTTATAAATTAAAAACAATATACAATTAATGAGAGCTGTCTTCTAGCGATGCAGATAATCCTACCTACTCTAAATCATAATGATTAAAAAGGTTCTGTTGATTCGATGAAAACAATTAATTTCAATAAATATATGATACGACATTTTCGCATTACCCGGCTACGCCTTTAATAAACATATGAACTATTCGGGAGTTTGCGAAGAAAAAATTGGGGTTTTCCATGTCAGTCCTTTTAATTGGGTTAATTTTGGTCGATAAAAGCCCAAAAAGTGCATTTTTAATCAAACTGGTTTAAAAAAGTCTTACTATTTATTAACTAATTATACATTTGGATAGAGCTATCATGAAGTTCCAAATTAAAAGGACTAAGATTGAAAAAAAATAACTTTTTCGTCGACGAAAGCCCAAAAAATGCATTTTTTAATCAAATTTGTTTAAAGAAGATTTATCAACTAATTATGAATGTTGATGAAATTAGCACAGTGTTTCAAATTAAAAGGACTAACATTAAACAAATCGAATCTTTCCGTCGCCAAATGCCAGAATAAAGCATTTTTTGAGTCGTTCACTCAAAACAAATAATTTGCTTATAACATTTTTGTTTATAATTTCTCTATTATTCACGAGCACCTGCACGTCCACAAGGTGTTCATTGTACATTTTCCGTATTATTGCCATATGATTCTTCCTGTTTAACAAACTCCAGTTCAACAAATCAAACATTTTTTAATATTACCTTAAAAGTAACACGAGATTTTTCTTATACATTTGAAAAAATTCTGCTAATGAAAATTCGATACAAGATGTAATATTTTTGGAAAATAAATAATTACCTAAGTTCAAAAAATATTTTGAATAATTAAGGGTTTTCTACCTATAATAAAACTAGAAAAAATCGAAAGAATGAAAATCGGAAAGGAAACGTTTTTTCCACATATAGACATGCATTTTGTAGTTTTTTTAAAATGATATTTTTTCTAGCAAGCTTTGAAAATTATTTCGAATGCCTCTGAACTTCTGAATGACCAAACAAAAAAATACAAGAAAAAAATTAAATATATTTTTTTCATTTTTTGAAACTCAGACGTGTTTTTACGAAAAGCTTATTGAAACTAGCTGAACTAATTTCAAACCTGAAAATAAAATATGGAACACTAACTTTCTTTGCGTTTATCATGCCTTGGACTCAACAATTTGGTTTATAGTGATTTGTTATTACATATTAATAAAAGGCACCCTCAGTCATTCAAAATATTTTTCCAAACTGATTTATAAAAAAATTGCAATAAGAAATTCAAAATTCAATGTTTTATTTTCGTTTTTTCAACTCCTTACCAGTTTTTCTATTGTTTTTGTCTTATTAGTACAAAGTTTTAAAGTACTTCAAAGTACTTTTAAAGACAGCTAGGAAAACATTATATAAAAACCCATGAAAATGAATATTCTGAATACATTTGTACGCTGAGCTGGATAAATATAATTTTTTAAATACACTATTCTGTATTCGAAAAATTTGCTGCATTTTCAATTTTCCTTCTCTGGGCATATCATATTTGGTTAGCGAATTTTGATCAACAAAAAGTCGTTAATATAACAGAAATGTCTGTTTTTTTATGTAGAATGTCTCCTCCCAGAATGAATCCTCCCAGAGCATAAAAAATTGAAATTTATGAAAAAAAATATTAAAATGATAAAACTAATAATTTTCTCTAAATCACCTATTTAAATATCATATTTATTAAATTAGTTGTTTCTTTTTACTTTAAGAAGGTTTTGCTTCAAAATCGGAACTTCAAAATTCCCTGTCTTTTCCTTGATCCGCACTAACCAAATATTTATTTTCCGTGACCATTATAAATGTTTCTTTCAGATAAAAAAAAAATCCTTACATTTAGGAAATCAATAAAAATGTACATTTCTTAATTAATTTTAAATACCCTCTGTGACAATAGTCATATACGGAATTTTATACAAAGTTCAACTTTAGATTATCGAAAATTCCCTGACACTTTCAGGTCTTCACTGATACTTCCTGAGTTTCCCTGACTATTTTTGAAGTCCATGACTTCAGAATTTCCTGACCTGTAGAAATCCTGAATGATCTCATAAATCTACAAAACGTTTTCGTTTTTCGAGGGATTTTTCTAAAAATCTGCGAGTCACACAGAATTTTATAAACGTAAAAAAAAGTTTGAAACATAAAAGAATTCCCGCTTTAAAAACTAAATTCCGCATTTCTCTTTCATATACCGCACTAATAAATTTTACGTACAATTCCCGATTTGGCGCTTTTCACTACACGTTTTGATATAGGAACTGTAACATTCATAAAATGTCATATTAACTCTGGATTTTAACCTTCGTTACAGTACAGCAACATTAAAAAAAATATGCATAAATGTTTTGCATCATCTGCTTCAAGAATATGCTAACAAACACAAATTGATTCAGAATAGTTTTTTTAAAGGAACAATAGCCCCCCTCTGAAGAAAACGTCTAGATAATATTTTTGGCCAGTACGAATAAAGTTGCGATCACAAGAACATGGAAATCCCGACGATGAGTTTGCGAAGACAAAATTCGTTTTTTCCATGTCAGTCCTTTTAATTGGGAACAAAAAGGTAATTCTACTAGATCATAAAGCACCAACCTTATTAAAATAATAAAATTAATAATAAACTAAAAGTAAAAGGACTGATATTGAAAAAAAAACTAATTTTTTTGTTGATAAAAGCCCAAAAAATACATTTTTTAATCAAATCTGTTTGAAAAAGTCGTACTATTCATAAACTAATTTTATAAATTTGAATAGAATCATCACAGAGTTCCAAATTAAAAGAACTAACATTGAAAGAAACTAACTTTTTTGTCGACTAAAGCCCAAAAAATGCATTTTTTAAATTAAATTTGTTTGGAAAAGAATTCCTGCTTTAAATTTTAATTCCGCATTCCCCGTTTATATACCGACTTGATAATATTTTTGGCCAGTACGAAGAAAGTTGCGATTACAAGAACATGGAAATCCCGACGGTGAGTGAATGGATATTTATTTTTCCAAACTATATTAACAGAAAAAATTTTACATTTTAGGAATGAAATAAATATTTTAAAAATGATATTAGACCAGTGGACTAAAAAGAATTAACATCAAATTATTTACGACATTTGTATGGTCGAGACCACTATATATAAAAAATATATTTTGAAAACATTAAACATAGTAACATTTCATAACATATATCAATTTTACTTATAAACTAGTTATTTATTTAACCATATTATTTCTATTAGTTTATTTTGAAAGAACGTACTGTTTACCAGTACGGAATTTTCGTTAGACTGAAAGACCTTCAGTAAGACACAAAGACCTTCAGTAAGACCAAAGTGCTTCCGTAAGACCCTTTTAAGCGCGTTCACGGCTTATCTTAAGGAAAAAGTCGTAGTACTAGCCCTAACGCTATACTTTACCGGTTAGTTTTACAGAAAATTCCATCATACTAGTCAGTGCCTTGAAAAAACTCTCAAATAGATTCCGATTCCAGTATTCAAATTGATAAAAAAGTTAAATTAAGAACTAATGTTTTCTATATGAAGGTGAGTCATTTACAATAATAAAAAAAGGAACCGCGGCATAACAATCTGAAGCATACCTGTAGACAACATTGCCCTTCTGCATTTTGGAGGGGGTACGCATACATATAAATAATGGCTAAACGAGCGGGAGTTTCAGTTTGCGTTGATAGGAACTTGGAACAACTTCCTTCATGTCAGAAGCACTCTTTCATAATTTAAAAAAATAAAAAACAGTGCGTGAGAGATCCTCACGAATTCAATCAAACATGAATGCATTAGCAGGAATATTTTTAATCGCTTTTGCAACAGTAACTGCCAGAGATTTACGTAAGTTGAGAAAACATTTTTTAGATTTTATTCATCAATCAAAATTTGATCAGTTTTAAGATGCTATACAAATTATGCAAATCTTTCAATATAATAAACAAGTCTATGGTATGTAATAAATTTAATGACACTAAATTTTATTTTGATGTTACTCATATCTATTTTAGTTTTGTTTGTTTGTTTGTAGAATTGATTTATATATTATATAGAACATTGCACAATTTAAGGAATGTAATTTCTACGATACAGTTTTTAATTCGCATATTTCAAAATAGAAAAACTAAAGCAGAGGCTTAACTAAGGACTGCTTATAACTACATATATCATTATTTATTATACAATCAAACAAGAATAAAACCTATAAAAAATTAATCACTTTTCATAAAAAATTTAATTTCTTCGATGTAAATGTCAGAGATGTGTGTGAAGTATTTTATGTATGGCTATATGCACCACAGCCTTCTTTTTTATAAATTATTAAAGACAGACATCAACTGTCTGTACATTGAACTACGAAACGTCACACAATTTATGAATAATAATAATTTAATTATGACGCACTGTTGTGAGTCTTTCCTTGGTTAAATACGCAAATAGAAAAGAAGGACTTTGAGCTAATTAATATGCCGACAGGACATTGTTTAATATGCAAATAATGCCACTTTATTGATCTACTTGTGCGAGTAGAAGAAATGAAGATTCGTTGAAAATTCAAGGTTGAAGTTTTCCACAATTACATCACTTTTTATTCCTAATACTGTATATGGTACGTTATGTTGACAATGAAATAGATAGCTCAATGACTCAGGTAGTCATCCCAGGTCATACCTATACTTTCACCTTTTATAGAAAAACATAATTATGATTTAAAATTGCTTCTTGAAATGCGGCTATATGCTTTCAGATTGAGTAATTTTCAGATGATACAGGATACAGATACAGATGATACAGGATTAAATTATTTTAAAAACATTTAAGGAGAAATTCTCAATTTTGTCGGTTTTTAGCTAGCAACTTCAAAACTTGCCGAAGATCTGATCCACAATTCAATGATTGTTTGTCACGAGCTGTAGCTGATGCGGTGGCTAAATTAGGACAAGGTAAGAATATGAAAAAATAGCATGCTAAGCGCGTTTATTACAGATTACTTATTTTATTTGCCTAATTTTCAAATTAAAGTATATGCTTTAATTGAAAGTAATATCAGATATAATTAATAATCGTTAATTCAAATAAATATTATAATAGCTACATCGGCTTTTATACAATTGTAATTTAATTTAAATTCAATTTTTAATTTTTAATTATAACTACTTTCGTTTAAATAAAATATTTTATTTTAACAGGAATTAGAAGCAAACAAAATTATTAATCAGTCAATGTGGAATTTCATATCGTAATAAGACTATCTTCAAAGACGTTCGGCAATTCTGACATTGATCCATTTTGAAGATGTTTACAATTATTGAACTTTCCGGGAAACTAGCCCATTTTCCAGCTCGTTCAGGGTTAACGTTACAGAACATTCCATAATATCAGCCTTAGATCCATACTCTTAACCGGTTAGTTTTATGGAAAGTTCCGTAATACTAGGCAGTGGCAAATAAAAATTATTAATTAATTATTTATTAAAAACTCTTATTTATTATTAAAATCTCTTGAATTAAAAAAATATATTAATCAAATCTTGAATTGTACATGATCTAAACTGAAGAAATTATAATATAAGTTCTAAAAGTCATGAAACTTAAAACTTGCATAATTTTTAATTGTAAATTTTCAATATTAAAAGCCCTTCAATTTTTATCGTTTTAAAAATAGAACTCCTGAATTTGAAATATTTACAATTTAAAATTCTTGAATTTTATAGATTTACGACTGAAAATTCTTTCATTTTAAAGATGTACACATACAAATTTTGAAATACTGTGGATTTTGGAAATTAAAAGTCAAGTTTTTAATTATAAATCTTTCAAACTGAAAAAATATCGAATGAAAAAAAATATATTCAAGAATTTTTTATTTTAAAATTAAAAACTTGCAACACTTTCAATGAAAAATTGTAAACATTGAAAACTCTTTAATTTTAAACACGTATAAATCGGAGGAGGCTACTTGCGCCAATCCCCCTCAGGTAGGTCGAGAGCCATAGCTTACTTGCGCTAAAACTCTGCAAATTAGGGAGCGAACAACAGAGACGGACGGTAATTTTGCCGATGGTTCAAGTGACCGAAAGTTAAAATAGCGTATATTAGGATACCGAAATTTATTTTAAGGTAAACTAGTTTACCGAATGATTAATTGACCGAAAACCATTTTAACAAATGATTAATTGACTGAAAATTATTTCAACGAATATCGAATTATTCAAAAATAGTTTAAGCGAAGATTCATTTTTCCGAAAGTCCATTTTATTGAAAGTTCAAATATCCGAAGGCCTAATTTTGCGAAGGTTCAGTTTACCGAAAAATCAGTTTAGCGATAGGTGAGA
>JAAAKG020137155.1:0-12984 GCA_010014905.2 Druon quercuslanigerum
AAATTGATCTTTTTCGATTTAAAAGCCCACTGTTTTCTGAAATGTTAATCTTCTAAAAAATTGATATTTTGTCTTAAATATTCAAATATTTTATTGTATTTTAAACTTTTTTGTTTAAAAATTTGAATATTTGATTGAAAATCATATTTGTACGTTATAAATTCAACTATTTCGTTAGAAATTCAACCATTTTGTTAAAAATTTATCATTTTGGATTGCAAATTCATCTTTCATTGTAGATAAATCATCCTGCTGGGTTAAAAACTTATTTTTCTTAGTAGAAAAGTAACTTTTTAACATTAAACTGCCTTCGAAAAAATTCGTCTTTTTGACTTAAAAATTTTTCTTCTTGGTTAAATCTTCAACTATTTTTGGAAAACTCGTATCTTCTAATTGAAAGTTCATACATTTGATACTTATTGCAACTGTTTGGCTGAAAATTATTTTTGTTTTTAAATTAGTCTGCTTCTGTTAAAAATTCATCACTTTGGGTAGAAAATCTTTTTTTGTTGAATATTTAATTATTTAGTTCAATTTAATTTTGTTGGTAAAAGTTGTATCAAATATATTTATTTATAATTTACCAATTTTTTTAATATAATACATTCAAGAAGCATTAAAAAAAATTTTCTTAAACTCTTCCCTAATTCAATTTTTTTTAAAGTTCTTGACTTATTGTAATAATAATATAGATATATTTGGCCAAAATTTGATAGACCATGCAAATATAAAAATCTCTTTTTTCTAAGAAAAATTTTTAGACCCTAATTTGATAGAAGCAAGTAATATTATTTCATAATTTTTGTATTTTGCGTAATATTCCAAAAAATATTCACTTTTTGGAAAAAAAGTTTTAGGCAAAAGTTATTCCTTTCAATAAAATTGAATATTTTTTGTTTTAATTCAGAAACAACTAAATTTATTAAATATTGTTTAACGCATAATTTTTCTTTTTTTACTTAGATGGCACCTGCAAAATTAACTAAAAATATTTGAAAATTTCAAGCTATCGGGGAAACGAACCAGAGTAGCAGGTGGAACTCAACTTCTGCTTTTTGCTGCACACTCGGAGACTAATGCTATGAGTCTGCCTTAATTGAGTTATAACTACCCTTTTTAATTTGAATTTGATTGTTGACTGTAAATGGGTGTTTACAAATTTTTATAATAAAAACCATCAATTACCATATTCTTCATTTGCATATTTTATGCATTACATGAATTTTTCAGTTCTGTTTTTTGATTCAATTTCTATTTTCAAGATATTTCTAACAAAATAATTTTAATTGCGAATGATGAACTAACAAAATAGATTTATTGCTCTCCAAATTAAGGAAATAAAAAATTAATTTTCAACAAAAGAGTTAATTTTCAACCAAAAATATGAATGTTATACAAAAATGTGGAATTTTTTACTCAAAAGTATGATTTTTAACAGGAAATATTATTTTCTGTCAAATACTTTAATATTTTTAAAAAATGTCACTTTTTAAGTTTTAAATTTTAAGAGTAGGAAAAAGACAAAAATAAATGCAATACCTTTTTTTATAACTAACAAAATGGATTCTGTGGGCTATAATTAAAATTCATATTTCTATGTATCTTTCAATTTATTTTAGACAAAAATATTTATCTTACTCATATTATCAATCTTCCAGCACTTATAAAACTCAGAGAAAGTAAATGTGTTCTGAAGTTTTGACGCGAATATACAGTAATAACTTTAAAGTAAATGCACATTGAATTAAATATTCTTAACATTCAAAATAATCAAATGAGAATGTTATAATATAACATTTAAATTAAACATGTCAAAAAAATATTCGACGCTGAAATAAAGAAATGAAATATGACTTGGGGCACCACCAATTTTTGGCCCGGCACTGGTCGTTTCTCACAAGCGGTGAGAATTTGTGGTTATAGAATCAGGATTGTGTGCGTTAGAAAATTGAAGAATACGTTTCTCGTGTATTAACTGTTTGAACTGTCTTAGATATTTTGAGTCTCCAAAATGTTTTTCTTTTGTCCAAATTTTCTAGACTGTACCGGTTTTTTTAGGACAAATTTTTTTCATTTAAGATTAGGTTCACTTCAAGTTTCGTGTTTTTTGATTTGAAATACTTTGAATTTGCGAGATTTTCACGTACTCATATAATATTTATCAGGGTTTTTTTAATTGTTTAGAAATTATGTAGTGAAAATAATTTAATACTGACATAAATCTGAATAATTTATTTTATTTTTAACCTTTTAATTTAAAAAAGGTCAATTTTTAGGCTTTCCATTTTATAATCATTGAAATTAAAATTGAAATTCTTCTTCTCTCAATTCATCAATTTTAAAAATAATCATTTTTTCATTTTTGATTTTCAGTTTTTCAATTTATAAAAATTAAGTTGTTCCTTTTAGGACACCAATAAGAGTTTTCAAGGACTTGTTAGAAAAATTCAACTGTTTTCTAGAAAATTCGTACTTTTTGTTTGAAACTTCAACATTGCATTTTTTGAACCAAAACATTTTTTGTTATTGAAAATTCAACAATTTTGTTAAACACGCATTTTTTTGGTTTCAAAATTCATCTCTTTCTGTAGAATTTTTATCTTTTTTGTTGTTAAAAAGCAACTTTCTTGTTCATAATTAATTAGTTTTTGTTTTTGTTTGTTTTCTTCAGTCATAAGTACCCCTATAAAAAATTTGGGTGAAATATATGTTTTAAGTGAATAATATAATTATTTGTTTAAAAAAAATAGAGGTGTATCTCTAAAACATAATCTAAAAAAAATATTTAAAAATTTTCAAACATTTTTTTCCCCTATTTTTTATTTTTAATATTTTAAAACATTTTTCTAACTAACATTATGGGTGACTATAAAATATATTTCGTTTATCAAAATCGGCTTAGTAACTTTCGAGAAAAATTACTTTTTTGATTTTACTTTTCCCCTCCATAACTCTCCTGAAAATAAAATTTTTGAATTACACTGAGGAGGAATGTTATTTCACACGGATGCCCATATATAAAGTTAATATGAGCTTTATACGCGTGGGGCAAATTTTCGTGATTACCCCCCCCCCCCTTGACCCTTTATTTTTTAAAATAAAAAACCAGTTTTTAATTTTCTCGGGAATTTTAAAATTTAACAAAAAATTTGAACAAAAAACTTTTTTTTCACAAATCGTCAAATATTTTTAAGAGAATCTTACATTTTTCATAAAACTCAAGCTTTCAGGCTTTTTATATGAAACGGGAAAAAGAACCGACAGCTTAATCCAATCATAAACGCGGGTTTTCGGACAATAATAGTTTCAAATTGTTTCGAGCAATTTCGTGATGGTTCGAGAGTTAATCGAAAATGGCGCCATACGCTTTATAATAATTAAATTAATATATAATGTACTAATCATAAAATATTATTCAAGACTTTGGCATTTTAAACAATTTGATATTATCACCTAATTAAATTTTAAAAAATTATTTATGATTTACTTTGAAAGAAAAACTTTTTTATATGCAACACATAAAATTTATTTATTGCGACAACAAAATATCTCGACGCAGAATGAGCCGATTTGGATGAAATTTGATGGAGAGTGAGGGTTAATAGTTGTAAAATTTAGGAAAAAACTTAGTGTTGGAAATAAGTTTCCTCTGTAGGAAAATTGGTGAGAACTGAAAACTTTTATGGGAATACTTAATTCCATGTTCAAAAAAATTTTTAACTGTTGATTCCTACATATTATAGTAAAAAAAAATTAAATATTTTAAAATATGCACGAATGAAAATTCATAAAGTTATAAAAAATCAAGTTTTCCCAGGTTGGAAAATTCATTGAGTTCATTTTTCATGGTTACTAGGCCCAAATGTGGACCCATCTTGATTTATGGCCCAATTTTGTTCAAAATTGGTGGTTTTTCCGGATGTTTTGGAAAAATAATAAATTTCGCTCCTGATCAACAATTTTTTCTGACAGATCTTTTAATTTTAGATATTATATGTCATTAGCATTTGTCATAGATTTTCCTGGGAAATCCGTGCAAAATTCAATAAAGCCCAAAAATTCAATATTGAATTTTCCGAGAAAAATATTTTAAATCCGAACTTGGATTCAGAAAGTGCAAGTTATTTTACATAAAAGATCATCAGATTCTTATAAAAATTAATCAATTTATGTGCTTTATAGAGGAAAATCAGTAGGATATGAAAACTATACGTAGGATTTTATGGGTCAGCTTCAATTTTGACCATAAAAACTCTTTAAAAAAATAAATAGCACAATTAAAAGAGCAGATAAGAATATTTTTAATTATATACTCACTTTGTCTTTCTAACTTAACTTGACTAAGTAAGAACGGGTTGAAGAAAAAAATATAGGTAGAGTTATATCCTATTTAAACCATGTATAAGGAATGTTAAGAATTTTTGTAAATTACGCTTAAACTAAGCGTTTCTCGAAGAAAATGCTAATGACATACAACTACCGTCGGAAATTATGAGATCGATTGACGCAAGCACTATTAAAAATCACTGCTGGCTTTGAACCACGATAACTCAGCGAAAAAAATGAAAGGGCATTTAAAAAAAAACATTTGGAAAGCCTATGAAATTCCAGGTCTAGTAATGTTAAATTTTTTTGATCTGCTGAAGAGAATACATCACGTGATAAGTTTAAAAAAAAATCGAGATTTTCTAAAATTTTGTACCTCGTTTTCAACTTTTAGCATGACTTTATAAAATTGTTGCAAAAGACTGAACATTATACGGCATAAAGCCTGAAATTTTATCTTTAATTTAAGCCAAAGAAACTGAAAAAAATCTTTATCGGTTCCCGAGATACGATTAAAAATGTTCAATCGTATCTGAGTTTAGTTTAAGTCGACGATCACGGTTCTCGGCCGGTCTGCTGCCTGCCTCCTTCGTTGAGGCAGGACCGAATAGGCCACGCACAGAGCTGGTGCTTAATTGGGGCTAACGAGACCAGCAACTTCTCATTAAAAAACTAAAAGGGATAAAATTTATATCAAAATGTAAATAAAGTTTTTGTATGAAAAACAGTCTAAAAGGTTTAATAATGTAACTCATTTAATATAATATTCTAATTCAATTCAAGAAAGCAAATTATATCAACTTATATAAATTAAACATTTCAGAGATTTCCGGTTAAAAAATTGAAATGCGCGTTATTTTTTCCAATGTTTTAAATTAACACTAATCATCTCTTTTCACTCACATTATTAAAAAAAATTTTGATATCCAATTTACTCGTTAAAAATGATCAAAGCAAAAGAATTTTCTTTTTCAGTTTAAAGAAAATTAAAAAACAAAATTTTCAATTCAGACAAAATTTAAAACCGACATTTTCGCCCCTTTAGCTTAATAAAAGTGATTTAAAAAAGAATTGTCTTTCTTACAATTTACGAAATTTCGAAGATCAAAAGTTGCTCTATTTCAACTCGATGAAAGTCTTGAAAATAACAAATTTCCCTCTTCCAATTCAGAAAAAATTGAGAATAAAAAACTAAAATTTTGACCCTTTCAACTTTATATCAAACAAAAAAATGTCCCTCTTCCAATTCAGAAAAAAATCTAAATTTCTGCCCTTTTAACGAAATATAAATTATAAAAATAAAAAACTTTGCTCTTTTCCAAATCGATAAAAATCTTTAAAATATAAAACGTCCCCCTTCCAATTCATAAAAAAATGAAAATAAAATTTCCTCCTTTTCAACTCAATAAAAATGTTAATAGCAAATTTTCCCTTTCCAAATTAAGAAAAAATTGAAAGTAAAAAACTAAAATTTCGACCCTTCTAATTTTGTAACAAATCTTAAAAATAAAAATATTTTCCTCCACCAATTCACAACAAATAAGAACCATAATTTCTGCCCCTTCAACTAAATAAAAATCCTAAATATAAAGAATGCCCTTCCAAGGCAGAAGAAAAGGTTTCAATAACAAGTTCTTCTTTTCAGACCTATAAAAATGCTAAAAAGACAAATATGGCTTTTTCCAGTTCAGGACAAAAAAAAATAATAATCAACTTTTCATCCCTTCCAGCTTTAATAAACACCTTAAAAAAAAATATTCCTCTTCCAATTAAGAAAAAAATTGAAATTAAAAATACTAAAAAAAATTACCTCTTTCAATTAAAAAAAAAGTAACCAGACCAGACAATAGAACATGTAGATAAAAACATAACAACAAATTTTTTTAAACAAAGAGAAAAAAATAGATGATAGACGATAGGATGAAATAAAGAAGATGTAATTGTAGTCACCATTCGCATCAATGACAGCTCTGAAAATTCTTGAACTTAGTGCATATACTTTTTCCTATTTATTTTGTAATTTTTATCATCGAAAAATTAAATAATGAGCTAGTTGTTTGTGTAAGAAAAATGTTTGTGTAAAGGAAAATAATAAACTACTTATTAGAAATTGAAAATATAATTTTGATTACACCTACGCACTGTTTTATATTTATTTTATTTTGGAAATTCCATCATTATTCACTTTTAATATTTATGAGGGTTTTTCATATAAATAATTTATTTAGAAGTTAGCTTCTTAATTCGTTTGAAAAATAGTTTATTCTCGTAACAATATATCTACATTTTTATTAATATTCTAGTTGATAAAAATTTTAAGAAATAAAAAAAACTATTTATAATTTTTTAATTCTTTAATATGAGGATAATTATTTCAAAAATTTACAATAAATTGAGGTAAAAATTACTGATGAGCAGAATCTAAAGTATAAGAGAGCCCCAATCGAGCACCACATCTGTGCGTGGCCTATTCGGTCCTGCCTGAACGAAGGAGGCGAGCAGCAGACCGGCCGAGAACCGTGATCGTCGACTAAAACTCAACTCAGATACGATTGAAAATTTTTGATCGTATCTCAGGAACCGATGCAGCTTTTTTAAGTTTCTTTGGCTTAAATTAAAGATATAATCTCAAACTCTATGCCGTATGATTTTCAGATTTATGCAACAATTTTCCTAGGTTATACTGAAAGTTGAATTCGAGGTACAAAATTTTAGAAAATCTAGAATTTTTTTTAAAAACTTATCACGTGCTGTGTTCTCTTCAGCAAATAAAAAAAATCTGTTCGACATTACTAGACCTGGAATTTCATAGGCTTTCCAACTGTTTTTTAAAAATGCCCTATCATTTTGTTTCGCTGAGTTATCATGGTTCAAAGCCAGCAGTGATTTTCAATAGTGCTTGCGTCAATCGTTCTTATAATTTCCGACGGTAGTGTATAATTTGTAAAATTACAAGATCTATCAGAAAAAATTGTTTACCAGGCGCGAAATTTATTATTTTCTTGAAAAATCTGGAAAAACTACCAATTTTAAGAAAAATTGGGCCATAACTCAAAATGGGTCCTTATTTGGACCTAGGAGCCATGAAAAATAAATTTAACGCACCGAAAAACATATAGTAATACAAAGTGCACATGTTAAAATATTTAATATTTTTACCATAGTATGTAGAAATCAAAAGTTAAAAATTTTTTTGAACATTGATCTAATTATTGCCATAAAAGTTTTCAGTTTTTACAAATTTTTGCAAACAGGAAAATTATTTCCAACAATGATACTTATTTTTTCTAAATTCTACAACCATCAAGCTTCACTCTCCATCAAATTTTATCCAAATCGACCCATTCTGCACCGAGATATTTTATTGTTGCAAAAAAAACTCACGTTTACCAAATAGTGTGATGCACATTGGGAGGAAATTCCATTTTTTCGTTAAAAAATGCCCAGAGCCTTCAATTTTGATCCCATTTTTAATTTTTTTTTTAAATCGAAGTTCATTAAATTCTGAAGAGCTTGACGCTTTGAATTTTTGTCTCTTCTACTTGTTTATTAATAATTTTTTCACTTGAAGTATGGAAAAACTGAAATTTTTTACATAACAATTTTTTACGCTTTAATAACTGAGTAGGTAAACTTTATATTGTCCTTAATGAATGTTTAGGGACTCATAGAATACAAATAATTTGCTCATCAGTCCATTTATTTGTTATAAACAAATTTTATGAAAAAATCAGCAAATAGTCTCATTATCGATAAAAAAAATTTTCTGTTTATTAAAAGTGCTTTATATTAATGTACGAATGATATATAATCACAAAAATAATTTAAAAGTTTATAATAACCATTGTTATAAACAATTCTTAAAAACTGCCCAAATTTGTAATTTGTTTATCTAATTTGTTTATAAAAATTTTAATTGTTATATTTATCAAATATTATTGAATATGTATTATTTTAAGAAATACCTGAAGTCGTTCTGGCTCATGAAGGAAATTATAATTTGAACAAATCTGAAATTTTAAAATTTTGCCATAAGAATTCTTTATAAAAATATTATTATCAACTTTTAAATTATTTTTGTTATTATATATCATTGCTACATTAATATAAAGCAATTTTAGTAAACAGAAAATTTGTTTTACCGATAATAAGACTATTTGCTAATTTGTTTATAAAATTTGTTTATAAGAAATAAATAGACTAATGAGCAAATTATTTGTATTCCATGAGTTCCTAAGCATTCATTTAAGACAATATTAAGTTTACCTAATCAGTTATTAAAGCGTAAAAAATACTTATGTAAAAAATTTCAGTTGTTCCATACTTTGAGTGAAAAAATTATTAATAAACAAGTAGAAGAGACAAAAGTGTAAAGCATCAAGCTCCTCAGAATTTAATGAACTTTAATTTAAAAAAAATTAAAAATCGGACCAAAATTGAAGGCTGCGGACATTTTTGAACGAAAAAAGTTCATTTCCTCCCACTGTGTGGACGCCCCAATTCTGTATTCTAACCAGATGTTTTTCGAAAATAATAAAATAATGGAGCTATTTTGTAAAGTTAAATAATGATTTATTCAGTCCAATATTTATATTTTAAAATTTACTGAATCAATGGGATCATCATAACAAATCGTCCGATGCATCGAGCCTCTTCGCTTCGGTTATTACGCGCTTTCACTCCGTGGTAAGAAGAGGCAAGCGTGCGTATCAAGCCATTGTTTTCGTCTTTTGGTAAAGGAAAGAGAATTATGATGAAACAAAAAATATAATTTCCACGCCATAAATCTTTCCCTTGAATGTGCAATGGCTCATCCAAAAGAGAATGCCTAGCTAGAATTTAAACCACACCTTATTTTTCCAGTTAACTTTCTGATTCTATAAATATAACATATATAGCGTTCGAATCTAAACTCACAAAAATAGACAGTGAAAAATATAAATAATAATAACATAAAATATAATGTGAAGGCATTCCAGATCAATTATAATTAGAGGGGTTCTGTAGAAAATTAGATAAACAACAAAAGCGGAATTGTTTATAAGAGCGAAAAGACATTCTGTTAAACTAAAATCAAATTCTGAAGACAAAAGAAAAATCTCGTCCCGAAAAAATAATGTTTGAATTAGGGACACAAATTTGATTCACAAAATTTATCCAGTTTCGAGGAATATAATGTTGTAGTTGACAGTCTCAAAGTAATAAGAGCCTAAAATGGAAACAAGCTTAGCTGTTTTTGAAAATCGTGTTTTCATACAAATTAAAGATCTATTTTCCAACTTAAAAAATAAAAAAATAAATCCTATTCTCAAGGAATTTGGACGTTAAATAAAAATAAATAATTTTTTATATAAAAAAATTATTCTATTCCGAGAAAATAAAGATTTAGAGTGGCGGTATCGCTCTGTAACATACTGAAAAAAGCAACCAAAAAATGAATTTTCAACAAAATAGTTGAATTTTTAAGCAAAGAATTGATTTATTAAAAAAATAATTAAATTTTCAACCAGATATCTTAATTTTTAACGTACAAAAGAAAAATTAAAAAAATGTAGTAGTTTATATTTTAACAAAAAAATATTAAATTTCTACCAAAAATTATGACTTTTTAAACCAAACACACGTATTTTTAACCAAGAAGCTTAATTTTTGGCAAAAATGACGAATTTTCAATAAAATACATAAATTTTAACAACAATTAGTTGCACTTTAAAATAAAAATAGAAAATTTAACCAAAAATGACAAAATGAAATTTTCAGGAAAATTTAAACAAAAACATAAAGTGAAATTTTCAGGAAAATATAAACAAGAAATAAAAAGAAAAACTACAAAATAGTTCAATTTTCGAACCAGGAGATACATTTTTAACTGAAATAATGAATTTTAAGTCAAAACATAAATTTTCTTTAATACAGTTGAATTTTTAACTGGAAATATAAAATTTACATTTTTAGCAAAAAAAAGCGTAATTTTAAACAATAAAAAAAACAAATCTAAAAAAAATATTTAAATTTTTAATCAAAGATTTGAATTAAGAACAAAGTTCTTAAATTTTCAACAAAAAATATATAATCGTTTATATTTTAATAAAAAAAGTTTGAAATTTCTAGAAAACCAATAAAAAGAATCTTAAAACCAAACACGAGTTTTTAACCAAGAAGATTATTTTTCTACGAAAAAAGACGCCCTACTGAAAACGACCAAAAATTAAAAACTTAATTTTTTAATAAAAAATTCAATTTAAACCAAAAAAGACGAATTTTCTTCAAATTAAATGTTTTCTGTCAAAAATAAAATTTCATTGAAATTGTTGAACTTTTAAGTCAAATAATAAAGTATTTTCTGTAAAACAGTAAAATTTTTAACTCAAAAATATTGTTTTTTAACAAAAAATCAAATAATTGCATTTTTAACAAGAGATTGATTTTCAAACAATAATAAAAAAGTTACATTTTCAGTAAATAAAATTGATTTAAAAAAAACAAAACCAAATATTAAAAATTTGAAACGAAGAGATCGACCTTCGGCAAAAAAAATAATGTTTAACAAAGTAGTTCAACTTTTACTCTAGCAGTTTAATTTTCAATTTTAAAAAATTAATTTTCAAATAAAATTAAACGAATTTTCAACATAAGAGATAAATTTTCAACTTAAATGTTTAATCTTCGACAAAAAAAAATACTTTTCAGTAGAGTGTTACCACTTTTTACCCAAGTAGATGAACTTTCAAGTAAATAAAAATATTAATTTTTAATAAAGAATGAAATAGACATATTTCGAAAAAATTAATATTAAAAAAAAAAGTCTTTAAACAAATTGTTGAATTTGTAAGCAAATATAAACAATTTTAACTAAAAATATAAGTTTCAGGAGGAATCATCTGAAAAAAAAAGAAATATAAGATAAATAAATTATTTAGAAGGATATTACATCGTGAAAAGTGTATAACTAATCAAGAATTAATTTTTTAAATAATTTTAATTTTATTAAGATTAATTAATTAATCAAGAATCATCCATCCTAATGGAAAAGCAAGAAATTGAGTACAAAGAGGTTTTAAACAGAGTTTTCTTCAGAAATGAAATGTTTTAGATTTTAGGTTCGATTTTTTTTGTTAGTTTGGTGAAGAAAAAAACAGCAAATGGTATTCTTTAGGGGGTCTTCTAGATTCGAAGTTTAAAAAAATCGATTTTTTTGCGTATTTCGAATCTAGAAGTTATGAGAAGCATGTCCTAGCATAGCCGGTTGAATTAAAAAATTTTTTTAATCATGTTTATTCCATCATTTATGTTTAAAGGGGGTTTTTCAAAGAAAATTAAATTTAAAAAATTTTAAATTAAATTAAATTTCTCAGTAGAAATGTCGCTAGGTCAGGTCACAAGCTTCTTTGACAATTGAAAAAAAAATTTGCAGCCTTTACAAGTTAAAAAATTGGTTCAAACCTTTTTTTGTAAAAACTTCAGCCATTTTTAAAAAATCGAAAATTAAAAAAAAAAAACTGTGTTTTTACCTTGCCAATTTAATCATTAATGAAGACAAATTTTAATATTTTGTTTTAAGCAGTCTAAAAAGCCGAAGCCTTACCACAAAGTCGATAGTCGCATATTTGCAGTCTAAGGTCAAGGATGCTGCAAGGTCGGGGCTGTAGAAACAATTTCTTTCAAACAACATTTGTTTGGAGACGAAAAATTTATCAGTACATAGCAACACATAGTACAAAGTATCGGCTCGAAACAAAAAGACCCCCTTAAGACCATGCGATGGATGCATCACGTGACCAGATTCCTACCTTATCGACACTTTTTTTATTTCCCAACTTATTTTCACGCGAAGAGCAACATCCGGTTGAAAATTTAGGATAATAAATACTAAGCTCTAAGAAAAGTAGGTCTGGTCTTAAAATTTTATAATCATGAAAAAAGTTACTTTTGTAAATAATTTCTTTCGCTTTTTTCATAATTATTCAAATCTAGGACCAGCCCATCTTTTTTAGTGCTTCTTATTTATTATCTCAAATTTTCAACTCGATGTGGCGCTTCGTGCGTGAATAAGATAGGATATAAAAAAGTATCGGTAAGGGAGGAATCTGATCACGTGATTCATTCGTCACATGGCCTTAAGGCGCGTCAAACACGAATCTCACGAGTTTCAGTTGCGCTTATCCACTATAAGTCTAGAAATATGATCAATAATAGTTTTATCACATAATCTAAAGGCAATACTGGTTTGTACCCAGAGCTTTTTCCGAGAATTTTTTTTTTGTAGTTGAAAATGGAATGTGTTTTTGCGCCTGAAACCTGCAGCAGCCGCAGTCCAGCGTACGCAATAGTCAGAGTGTTGCCGATTCCAGGCTAAAAAACACTCTATTTTCAATTACTGAAAAGAAAAAGTTTTCCGGAAACCAGCTCTCTGTCCAGACTGGTTAAATTGCATAATTTTAAAATTGAGGCAACTCAAATTCAAAATTGAAGTTAATAAATTACAAATTTGTTAAACAAAATATTTTAGATGTAGGACAACCTTTTACTTTCAAAATAGGTTATGAATGGCTGTGCGCTCGTGAAATTGGAAACTAATTTATTTTAAGGGCATGTGACACAGAGAAATACCTATATTACCGACTCACTTTTTCAGTTCACTGAATATTTTTTTGAACC
>JAAAKG020137156.1:0-12984 GCA_010014905.2 Druon quercuslanigerum
ATGTAGACAAAATGTTGTGTATAGAAAAAGTATAAAAGTATCAAACAATATTAAATTTTGTGTAGGAAGAATTCTGTGTAGACAATTTTTTTGTAGGAAAAATGTAACAGTATTAAATTCTGATTAGGAAATATTATATGTAGAAAATATTTTGTTTAGGAACAATATAACAGTATTAAACCAAATTAGAGTTTGTATGTAGACAAAATTTTGTATAGGTACAATATAACAGTATTAAATTCTGTGTAAGAATAATACTGCGCAGAAAAATGTCGTGTAGGAAAAATATAACAGTATTCAATTCTTTGTAGAAAAATTTTTTTTGGAACAATATAACAATATTAAACTAAATTGAAATTATATGTATAATTTTCTTTGTAGAAAAAAGGATGCATATGAACAGTATATCAGCATTAAGTAATATTAATTCTGTGTATGAAATCTTCTGTGCAGGAAAAATTTTGCATAGGAAAAATATAACAGTATTAAATTTTGTATAGTAAATAATATGTGTAGAAAATAGTTTGTGTATAGGAATAATATGACAGTATTAAACAATACTAAATTCTATGTAGGAAATATTCTGCGCAGAGAAAATGTTGTGTAGGAAAAATATAACAGTATTCAATTCTTTGTAGAAAAATATTTTATCTAAATTTAAATTCTACGTAGGAAATATTCTGAGTAGGAAAAATTTTGGGTAGGTAAAATATAACAGTATTAAGCCAGATTTAAATTCTGTGTAGGAAATATTCTGTGCAAGAAAAATATAAGTGTTAAATTATGAGTACTATATTTATTATATGTAGAAAATATTTAGTGTATAAAAAATATAATATTATTAAACAATATTAAATTCTACGAAGAAAAAAAATTGTGTAGGAAACATATAATAATATTAAATTCTGCGCAGGAAATAATTTGTTTAGAAAATATTAAGTGTAGGCAAAATATGATCAGTGTAAGTTGTGTACAATATATGTTGTGTATAATTAATTTGTGTAAGAACAGCGTTTTCCCAATTCAGTCCAACTTTTTGCAGAAAGTAGTCGATTAGGAAAGCAAACATCAAGTTCAATTTGGATTAAATCGAGTTTGTTTTAATGATTTCCAATTTGGTCGATTGCGGATGCTTATTGGGTGAAATGTGGTACCTCCATTCACGCCTCGTATGTATACGTTTACGTCTTATTACACTTGCTCTCACTTTCTTTCTCTCACGAGGCACCCAAGACCCGTTGAGCGATTGCTTGGCACTTTCACATTTCACGTTAATTTCGAATTAATAACAAACGTCGCTTATGTAACTCGTAGTCTTCGTGCGAATATTCATGCAAACTTCCTCATTGACTAGTCTGTCAAGCGAAATAAATAGTGGAGAAATAAAACTGGTTAATAATAGGCTCATGAATGAGAATTGATAGTTACTGATGTAACTGCAGTCCACACACTCAGGGGTCGTCTTTTCGAGATGTGTTAAATTGCAAAATTAAAATACGGACATTTTTGTTTAAAAACGAAAATTATTTAAAAAAGGTCCGCATCCCCATGAAGTTTAATACTTATTTCCTATTTAAAAGACATTTTTGTAAATTTTACTTTTAATCCTCAGAATTAGGTAAATCGAGTTTAAATTCAACAATTATTTTCAAAATTAGCCATATAATATGAATAAAAAATTTAATATTTAAATATCACCCCATAAGTCTGTTTTTTAGGGTCTAAAAAAACCCTATTACTGAAAAATTATTTTTAGCTTAAGATTGAAAAATAATCCATTTTCTCAAGAATAATTTTCTGCAAAAGAGCAGGGAAAATATTCAATCATTAAAAAACATATTTTTGCAAACTATCTCACTTTTCGGCTCATTTTTCTTAGAACAAATTTCAAGAGTCGCAGATTTTTCGGAATTTTTCAACTTATTTCTATCTTTCCAGTGAGAGCGAGGCGACAATTAACTAGATTTAAAATAAAAAATTGTTTACATAATTTATTATTGAAAATATTTATAATAATATTCTATTAGAATAATGATAGAAAGATGCGGTTTTTTAAGAATATTTTCATTTTTTTGTCCACTTTTTACTTGAAGTGAGTTGATAATTAATTCAGTTTAGCAAAAAAAATTTGGTTAATAAATTATTATTGTTTTTAGCCATTTTCTCATAGAATAATAATAAAGTTTAAAATGCGTGGGGTTTTCAACATATTTTTAAATTTCCAGTTAGAGCGAGGCAAAGCTGAATTAATTTTTAAAGAAATAATTGTTTATACCATTTATCATTATTTATAATAATATTCTCATAGAATAATGCTAGAAAGTTGCAGTTTTATAAAGTTTTAAAATTTTTGTCCACTATTCACTTGGAGTAACTTCATAATAAATTCAGTTTAGGAAAAATATATTTCTAAGAAAATTATTATTGTTTTTAGCTAATTTGTTGTAGAATAACAATAAAGTTTGAAAGTCGCAGTTTTTTCGGAATTTTTCAACATATTTTCAACTTTCCTGTTAGAGCGAGGAAACGTTTAATTAATTTTTAGGAAAATAATTGTTTATACCATTTATCATTATTTATAATAATATTCTCTTAGAATAATACTAGAAAGAAGAAGTTTTTTCAAAGAAAATTTAATTTTTGATAACTTTTTACTTGGACTGAGTTGAAAATTAATTCAGTGAAGCAAAATAATTGAATAAATAAATTATTAGTGTTTATATAATAGTATTGTTACATTCAATATAGATAGTTGCGGTTTTTTCTGAAATTTTTTACTTTTTGTACTTTTTGTAATACTTTTTGTATTAAGAATTATTATAAACAATTTTTATTTTTATTATTTTATTATTATTGCTAGAAAATCGCGATTTTTTCTTAAATGTTTAACTTTTTGTCTACACAAATGATTGTTGATACAAATTATTATTGTTTATAACTACCTTCTCCTATATTAATGCTACCAAAAGAGGAATCATCAAATTTTCCTTTCAAAAAACTAATTTTCAACAAAAAAAAGAAAAAAATTCAAACTGTTGAATTCAACAAAGAAGAGAGGATTTTTTAAACAAAATACATGAATTTTCAACTCATAAAAGAAAATATTTCAACAAAAAATTAAATAGCTACATTTCAGTTAAAAAATTGCGATTACATAAAAAATGAATTTCCAACCAAATAGTTAAATTTTCAAATAACTGGTTCAATGTTTACATGAATTGTTTAAACCATTTATTATTATTTATTATCAACAAAAAATTCTTTCACAACAAATTAGTTGAATTTTTAACAAAATACATAAATTTTCAGACAAATAGTTTAATTTTCTACCACCTTGTTGAATTTTCGAGCCAAAATGATGAATTTCCTATAAAAAAAAACTTGAATTTTCAAACTAAAATTGTACATTTTTAACAAAAAAGTAAATTTCAATCGAAAAAAATTCAGTTTTATCCAGAAAGATTTATTTTTGACTAAAAACGAAGAGAATTCATACAGAAAGAGAGAATAACAATTTAAATGAAATTGTTCAATTTTTTACTAAATTGTTGAATTTTTATAAAAGTAATTCAATCTTTAATCAAATAATAGAATTTTTTACAGAATAGTTGAATTTTCTTTTTAAAAGATTTGTTTTTTTCTAAAAGAAAAGACAAATTTTCAATTAAGTACATACATTTTTCATCAAATAGATGAATTTTCAAGCCGAACATATTAATTTTTTTACAAAACATTTAAATTTTCTACTCGAGAATATAAACTTTTCAGAACAATGGAAATATTTAACCAATCATTTAAATTTTATAAAAAATAATTAAATTCTAAACCGAATAGACAAATTTTCAACAAAACAGGTGAATTTTCAACAAAGAAATATGATTTTTTAACAAAATTCTCGAATTTTCAACAAAATCGCAGCAAAGTCGCAATTTTTTCCCAATTTTTCAAGCTATTATTAATTTATTGGCTAGTTCAAATAATTTTTCATGAATTCAAACTATTCTTTACTTAAAATTGGAATCTTTTTGTATTTAAATATCGAACATTAAATATCACATTTTTGTTAAGAATTTATTTTTGGTTTGAAAATACAATTATTTCGTTCAAAGTTGAACTAAGTTGTTAAAAATTTATTTTTTTGTTATTACAGGCTTCGTCATTTTAGTTGAAAATGTGTATTTTTTGTAGAACTTTTTTCTTCTTGATAAAAAAATGATATATTTTGTTAAAAATTGAATTACTTGGTGGAAAATTAACTTTTTTGTAAAAAATTCGTATCTTTTGGAAAATATTTGTTTTTTTTGGTTAAAAATACAACTGTTTGGAAATTCATGTTTATAAATGATAATTCAGTTTTTTAGATGATAATTTATCTTTTTTTTGATGAATTAAACTGTCTTTTAACTAAAATGAAAATCAATCATTCAAAACTTCTATTTTTTACTCAGAATTATTTTATTTAAAAAAAAAAACGACATCTCGTAGCGCACGATTAATGATTCGTCTTTTCTAGATGAACCTTACTTTTTTAAAATAAAAAATAAAGTATTTTTTAGTTGAAAAATCAACTTTTACATTATTTAATACACCGTTCCTTATTGAAAATTCAACTACTTTTTTAAAAAATTATTTTTTTGGTTAAAGAATTATCATTTTTCTTTAAAATCCACCTCATTGATTGGTATTTTTTTAATGTATGTATTTTCTTGAAAATTCTTTTTTTTACAGAAAATTAATTTTCTTAACTTTTAACTAAAATGAAGAATTTTAAACTAAAAAAAATTACTTTTTAACAAAGTATTTCAACTTTTATCCTCATGGTTGTACTTCCAATCAAAAAAGGAGAATTCTGAAAAAAATGTAATATACCAAATCGATTTCAAACGAATGGAAATAATGAGGAATAATTTTAGAAATTATTTCATCTTTTATAATTTTTTTAACTTAAAAATTGTATATAAATTAAGAAAATGCGACTGAAGTCTTTAAATAAGCTTTGAAATATATCCATACAATTTTTGTAAATACTACTAAATTCCATGAAAATTCCAAAAAGGCTTTAGATCATTGAAGTTAAGCAGCCTTCAGGTGAGTTGTACCTGGATGGGGTTCATGGTACTGATAAGGTGTTATTTTTTTGCAGCTTTTAAACTGCATTTACTCTTAAGCTAATACACCATAAAAAATTTAAGAGATTAACATAATCTAATTTTTAAGCTCTCTGTGATTATTCTTATTTTTTGCTGTGTTTTTGAAAAAACTGCGTACAAAATGTATTTCTGTTTATAATAATTTTCTAATCAAATAAAACTTCGAAAGTGCGGTCTTTCCTGAAATTGTCAAGTTATCTTCGACTCTTTAGATTCAATGATATAATTCATGAAAATTAACAATAATAATGGTTTAAAAAATTTATTATTGTTTATAACAATCCTTTCCAAAATTAAGCAACAATGTTGTGTTTTTTTTTTCTAGTCATTAACTTTCCATCAAATCTTTACTTATGGAGAAATAATTTGTGATTTTTTAATACATTTTTCAACTTTTCTTCGGCTCTTTAATTACGAATAAATAATAATAAATCATGTGACAGGTTCAGGAAAATCCAGTGACTTCAAATAAATTCAAGTTACTGCGTGTCACTTCAAGAAAATTCTTGTGATTTCATGTTGCTATAAGTGACTTTAAGTGACTTCAAAAATTTCGGAAGAATTCAAGTGACTTCAATTATTTCAGAATCGTCAAAGAGAATTCAAGTGATTTTAAGGGAATTTAGTGACTTCAAATGAATTGAAGTGACTGTAGAAATTTTTCAAGAATTGCTGAAGAAAATACTAACTTTGAAAGAATGTAATCGACTACAGATGTTTCAGGATATTTGAAGAGAGTTAACTGATTTCAGGCGGATTCAGTGACTTTTAAGGAAATCAAGTAATTTCAGAAATTGCTGGAGAATTTCTGACTTACGGAGAATTCTAGTGAATTCAAGTTACTTTATGTGACTTCAAGCGACTTTATGTGTTTTCTTCTATGGATTCAAATAAATTTGGATATTCCAGGGGATTTATAGTTAAATTAAGTGACGTCAGGCGGATTCAGTGACTTTAAGAAAAATTAGTGACTTCAAATGAATCCAAGCATATTTAAGTGGCAATTAGTGACTTTAAGAGAATTCTTGTTAATTCCACTTACTTTGAGTAAGTAACTTTCAGTGACTTTAGATATTTTTTCGAAGAGTTCACTGGTTTCAGGATAACTAAAGTGATTGCAAAAGAATTCTTGTGAATTTAAGTTACTTTACGTGACCATAAGTGACTTTAGAATTTCTGAAGAAATCACTGACTGGGAGAATTCTAGTGACTTCAGATATTTTGGGAGATTTTAAGAGAACTAAAGTGATTTCTGGTGAATTCAGATATTTCAAACGAATTTAGGTGACGTCAGTAATTCAAGAATTTCATTTAGGATTTTTAAAGATTTATTTAAGAATTTAAGTCACTTCAACTGAAATGTGAATTCACGTGACTTCAAGGGATTTCAAGAAAATTTTTGTGAAAGAATTCACTACCTTCAGGCGAATTCAGTTACCCGAGAAGAGTTTAGGAGGATTTAGTGATTTCAAATTAGTTCAAGTAACTTCAAGTACTCGAAGAGAATTCTTTAGAATATAAGTCACTTGTACTGACTTTAAAAGAATTCATTTAAATTTAAGTTGCTTTATGTGATTTCAGAAATTTCTAACGAATTTACAAGCCTTAGAAAAATTCAAGCGACTGCAAATGACCTAATTTGAATTCATGTGAATTCAAGTGACTTCAAGAGAATTCTGACGAAATCGTGTGTGTTCAAGTTACTTTAAGTTACTTTAAGTGAATTCGACTGTCTTTAGGTTAGTTCAAGTGATATCATATGAATTCATGTGACTACATGTGAATTATAATTATTTCAGATATTTTGGGAGGATTCAGCGACTTTAAATAAACGTATGTAACTTCAAGTGACTTGAAGAGAATTCTTTTCATTTCAAGTTACTTTAAATGACTTCAAGTGAATTCATGTGGATTTAGGTTACTTCAAGAGAGTTCTGGTGTATTCTTGTGAATTCAAGTTGCTTTCCGGGAATTCAAGCGACTTTAAACAATTCTGAAGAATTTACTGGCTTCAGGAGAATTCAAGCGACTTCAAGTGACTTCATGTGAATTCAAGAGACTTCAAGAGAATTCTAACGAAATATTATGAATTGAAGTTACTTTAAGTTACTTTAAGTGAATTTGACTGTCTTTAGGTTAGTTCAAGTGATATCATATGAATTCATGTGACTACATGTGAATTATAATTATTTCAGATATTTTGGGAGGATTCAGCGACTTTAAATAAACGTATGTAACTTCAAGTGACTTGAAGAGAATTCTCTTAATTTTAAATTACTCTAAGCAACTTCAAATGACTTCATGTGAATTCATGTAACTTCATGTGACTTCATATGGATTCAAATGGTAACAAATTATTCAGGAGACTTTAAGATAATTCAAATGAGAGAATTCAGCGATTTTAAATAACTTCCAAAGAGTTCAAGTGATTCGAAGTGACTTCAGTATTTTCTAAAGAATTCAATGGCTTCAGACAAATTTAAGTGTCATCATGTGACTTCATGTGACCTCTTGTGAATTTAAAAGACTAGAGATATTTGAGGAGATTTCAAGATAATTCAGTGACTTTCAATAAATTGAGTGTACTTTAAGTGATTTCAAGTAATTTCAGACATTTCTGAGGAATTCACTTGCTTCAGGATAATTCAAGTGACTTCAAGTAACTTCAGGTGACTTCATGTACATTTCTGTGAATGCATATAGCTTGACATATTCGAGATTTCAAAAATATTCAGTGACTTCAAATAAATTCAAATGACTTCAGATATATCAGAAAATTTCAGGAGATTTCAGTACAAGGCTAAACCTGACTTCACGAGTTGTCAAACCCTCTCAATGCTCTCAAATAATCTATAAAGATTGTTAAAGATTGAGTTTTTTAAAAGTATTTTTTACTGGAGTAAATAAAATAAAATAAAGTTAAAAACTAAAATAATGTCCAGAATTCCTGAATATAAAACCAAGAACCCAAAGACCAAAGGACAACCACCATAAAATGTTGCTATTGCAATTTGAAAAAACATAAAAATGGTCCTAAAAAGAAAAAAATGAGAACACAGCCAATAAATCCCCTATCTTCTCTTTTTTTAGTTCCTTCGCCTTGTTTATTTTTATTATTATCAAATCACAATAAAAAACACTTGTAAAAAATAATCAACAACGTTTCGGCACTCTTACAGCACCCTTATCAAGGCAAGAAAAATTTGAGCAGGAAGGAACAGCAATCAAACCATGATGCTCTCCTTAATACATCATGGATTCGTTGCTGTTCCTGCCTGCTTAAATTCTGCAAGAGTACAAAAGCGTTGGTGATTATTTTTTATAAATGTTTTTTTTTAAATCTGATTTGATAATAATAGAAATTAAAATGACGAAAGAAATAAAAAGAAAAGAAAGGGGATTTGGTTGGCTGCCTTCTCATCATTTCCCCTTATTTTATTCTGAATAACTTGATGATTGGAGATGAAATGGGATTTTAAATTTGATTTTAATCCCATTTGAATTTATTAAATTTAAAAATTGAAATGAATAAAATCCGACGGGTTGCTTTAGATCCTGGTCGTTTTTTTTTAGGAAGAAAGTCTTAGTAGGCGGTACAGTGGATATTTATGGAGTCATTGCGATAGGTCGAAGGGTGCGTCTGCAGGCATACATATATCGCTCATTTCACGCTTGCGCTTTGCGCGATGCTTTGCGTTATGCGCTGGCAAATTGATAGAGGCTCATTGGTGCATCGTTAAGTTCTTATGTTGCCATTCCCTCTTATCTTTCGCTAGGCACATTTTCGATCACACATGACATGCACGTGGGACGACTCTACAGTCGTAATGAATCTTCTACAATTGATTTCGTACCAGCTGCAATTATTATTTCTCTGTCTCTCTATCTCTCTCTCTCTCTCTCTCTCTCTTCATTTATTCCCAAGCAAATGTCAATAAAAACTCGTTCAAAGTTTGAGGCTTAAAAAAAAGAATACATTTTTTCCGATATTATAAGGGGGTGTCCAAAACTACTTCGATTTAATTTAATAAAAAAATGATGGAGGGAACATTTTTTGGATCAAGTTAATGCCTTTTTTAATAGAATAGTTGAATTTTCATTTAAAATTTTGATTCAATAAATGAAGAAATAAATTTTAGCCCAAAGATTTCCACTTGTAACCAAATAGCTGAATTTTTAAACAAAAGGAAATTTTTTTTAATGAAGTTGCATTCTTTACCAAATAGTTGAGTTTTAAAGCTGCAAATATGAAATTTTAACAAAATAGCCCAATTTTCAAATAAAAAAGTTTAAACTTTAACCACAGCAGTATCATTTTTAAATCAATAGTTGAATTTTCCACCCAAAAATACGACTTTTTCAAAATACTTTTGAATTTTCAATTAAGAAAGACGAATTTTCCACCAAGGGAGTCGAATTTGCTAAAAAAAACATAATTTTGAACAAAATAGTTGATTCGTCCAGAAAAAAATTACTTTTTAACAAAATTGTTGAATCTTCAGAAAAAGTCTTCAAACAAACAGATGGAAATAGTTCAATTTTTATTTTTAAATTAAAATTTCCAATCTTGTAGAAGAAAGTTAAATTATCAAACGCAAAAGTTGAATTTGAAAAAAAATTCTAATGAAACAGTTGTATTTGCAACCAAACGCTTTTTCAATAAAATAGATAAATTTTTGACTAAATTGTTAAATTTTCATGAAATTTGCAAACATTCGAATTCATAAATAAAAAAAATATATAATTCAACTACAAACAAATTGTTTTCAGAAGTCAGTTGAATTTTTTATCCAAAAAGATGCATGTTCAACAAGGCTGTTTATTTTTCGACAGTAAGAGCTGACTTTTAAAAATAAAATAGTTAAATTTTTAACAAAATAATAAAAATTTCAACAAAATAGTTTAATTTTCAACTAAAATTGCGTTTTTTTAACAAAAAAGTTCAAGTTTCAACCATGTAGTTGAATTTTCAGTCAAAAAGGATTAATTCTCAACTAAAAATATAATAGTTAATATTTTCATTGTTGATCTTAGGTTTATTGACCAGGAAATATTTTATTATTAATTTTAGATATTAATTTTTTTCTCTACTGGCCTATATCAATATTATTAAAATATTAATAAATGTTAATATTGTGAAAAAAATGTCTCTATCTTAACATTTATCAATATTTTAATAATATTGATATAGACCAGTAGACAAAAAAATTAACATCTAAAATTAATAATAATAGTTAATAGGAAAAAAATATTTTAGCTTTTAATAAAAAATGGTCGAATTCAACGAAAAAAGATGAATTCTCAAATCCCACCAAAATAATAGAATTTTTAAGAAATTAGTTAAATTTTTAAGCCAAAAGGATAAAACAGTTAAATCTTCGACCCTGAAATATGAATTTTCAACCAAAAAGTTTATTTTCTACTAAACAGTTGAAATTTAAATTAAAATTTTCATCCATGTTCCACTAAGAATGGAATAGTTTAAATTTCAAACAAAACAATTTTTTTTCAACCCACAAAAAAAAACAATTTTCAACAAAATAGTTCAACATTCAACCAAAGTGATGAATCTTTAAAGTATTTAAATTGTTTATGATAAAGATTTATTTTTTAGCAAGACAGATGTATTTACAACAAAATAAATAACTTTTCAACCAAGTAGATAAAATTTTGAAAAAAAAAAGAACTCACAATAAAAAATCTAATAGTTGAAGTTTCAACTAAAAATAAGCAGTTTTCAATCAATCATAATTGATGATATAGTTAGAATTTCAGTAAAAAAAATTATTTTTAACGAAAAACAAAAGAGAAATTTTCAACCAAAGCTATGAATTTTTAACTGCAAAAGTGAATCTTTAATCAAGCAAGTAAAATTTCAATCCAAAATTTATATTGTTTATAAAAAACATTATTTTTTTGCAAAAAAGGCGAATTTACAAAAAAACACATAAATTTTCACTTGAATTTTTGAATTTTTACATTAAAACCATCTATTTTTAACTAAAGCGATGAAGCGTTAACTAATAAAGTAAATTTTTAACAAAATAATAAAAATTTCAACAAAATAGTTTAATTATTATTTAAAATTGCGTATTTTGAACAAAGAAGTTCAAGTTTCAACCAAGTAGTTGAATTTTCAGTCAAAAATGATTAATTCTCAACTAAAAATATAATAGTTAATATTTAACGAAAAAATATTTTAGGTTTTAATCAAAAATTGTCGAATTCAACTAAAAAAGATGAATTCTCAAATCCCACCAAAATAATAGAATTTTTAACAAAGTAGTTAAATTTTTAAGCCAAAAAGATTATTTTTAACCAAACAGTTAAATTTTAAATTAAAATTTTCATCCATGTTCAACTAAGAATGGAATATTTTAAATTTCGAACGAAACAATAATTTTCAACCCACAAAAAAAACAATTTTCAACAAAAAAAATTGTACAACATTCAACCAAAGTGATGAATCTTCAACTTGTAAATTCAATTTTCAATAAAGTAAGGTAACTTTCTACCACGAATTTAAATTTTTTATAAAAAAGATTTATTTTTCAGCAAAACAGATGTTTTCACAACAAAATAAACAACTTTTCAACCAAGTAGATGAATTTAAAAAAAAGTAAATTCACAATAAAAAAATCTAAAATTTGAAGTTTCAACTAGAAATGAGCAATTTTCAATCAATAATTGATGATATAGTTAGAATTTCCGTTAAAAAAAATTATTTTTAACAAAAAACAAAAAAGAAATTTTCAACCAAATCGATGAATTTTTAACTATACGAAAATGAATCTTTAATCAAGCAAGTCAAATTTCAATCAACAATTTATATTGTTTATAAAAAAGATTATTTTTTTGCAACAAAGTAGAATTTACAAAAGAACACATAAATTTTTGAATTTTTAAATAACAACCGTCAATTTTCAACTAAAGCGATAAAGCGATCAAATAATAAAATAAATTTTTAACAATGTGATTTAACTTTAAATCAAGTGTTTACATTTTTAGGAAAAAACTTTTTTGAGCAACATAGGCAAATTTACAACGAAATACATAAATTTTAAACAAAATTGTTCAAGTTTTATAGAGAAACGATATACTTCCAACCAAAGCGATGAATCTTTAACCAAAAAATTAAATTTTCAACGAAGCAATTCATTTTTAAATCAAGTATCTAAATTTTGTATAAAAGAATTAATTTTTGACCAAAAAATGCGATTCTACAACTAAATCCAAGTATTTTAAACATAATTATTTAGTTTTTAATTAAAAACGATTAATTTTCAACCAATAATATGGAATAGTTAAACTATAAGTTAAAAAATTTCCAACAAAATAGTTCAAACTTGAACCAGTGACTTTTTAACATTTAACTAAATAGTTGAATTTTCAACCAAAAAAGGTACTTTCACAATGTTAGATTGGACAGTTGAATTTTTAAGGGAAAACGATACAATTTTAACCAAAAATAAAATAGGTAAATTTTCAATTGAAAAAATTAATTTTGAGCCAAAACAAGAAAAAAATTTCAACAAAATAAATAGTTCAATCTTCAACCAAATATTATATTTTTTAATCAAAGGAGATAAATTCTAAAAAAATATATATAATAGTAGACTTTTAAATTTTTAAAAATTATCCTCGAACCGAAAACAGTTGATTTTTTATTTAATCCTATTGATTCAACTCGCATTTAATCGAACAAACGGGAAAAAGTTGAAGTTTTTTTGGAAACACAAAAAAAGATTGTTTGAAAAAGGGTGGGGGGGGGGGGGGGAAGGCGGGAAAATTTTTTTTTTAGAAGGTTTTTTTGTAAAATAAAAGGGTTAATTTT